>JABVXU010000370.1:0-54008 GCA_013365365.1 Cruorifilaria tuberocauda
GAAGGTAAGTAAAATAGAAGGCAAGTAAAATAGAAGGTAAGTAAAATAGAAGGTAAGTAAAATAGAAGGTAAGTAAAATAGAAGGTAAGTAAAATAGAAGGTAAGTAAAATAGAAGATAAGTAAATTATATGTTTAATCACAATTTCATTTCATTTAAACTTTAATCTAAGTTTAAAAAAGAAACGAAATTACAAATTTTGATTTTGTGATATTTGAGATTTTGACAGATTGTTCTATTACAATAACAATAATAATGCAGGTAAATTACAAAATTCATTTATTTAATTCTATTTATAATTAAATTGTAGCAAAATGACAATAACAATAAATAATAGGTCAATTTTTAGGATAGATTATTCTATTAAAAGTTTCTATTACAGTAACAATAATAATTAAATAATAATAATAATAATAATAATAATAATAATAATAATAATAATAATAATAATAATAATAACAGTAATAATAACAATGACAATAACAATAATAACGATAACAATAACAATAATAGTTACTGATCATAGGTCAATTATATGAATTGTTTAATTTTATATTCAATGAAATGTATATAAAAGTAATGACTAATAATTTTAAGTAATTTCCAGTAATTTCATTCGAATTTTATCACATTTATTCTATTGATTAATTGATAAAAAATTAATTTTAAGGAATTTTATTCTCTCATTTGCACAATATTTGAATAAAATCTCTCTGAGCTGACTTTATTCGAGATGCAATTTAAGTATTCAAGTTAATCGATTATTATATCTTAATTAAATGTTTGTAATTATTAAAAATATTAAACGACTAAATTTCGAAAATTGATGTTTATCCACCAGCAATACTAAAAAGCATTCCATTTATTACTACGTATAACTTGAAATATACTAAATTTTAAATTTAGTATACTAAAATAATTCAGTGTAAAGTTATCCAGGATGGTATAGGAGAATTATATATTAAATCTTATCTAATACTTCAGTGATATGATATGATATGATAATTCATAGTATATAGAAGAATTGGTTTTTATTGCGTGAAATAACACGTGACCGGTACCGGACATCAAACTGAATTTACCGGATGTCAGAACAAATGAAATTATGCTTATCGAATTCACATTTCATATTTTGAAGTGATGAAATTTGTTTACTTATTTTGCTTGAGCTTTTTTGTTTACAGAACATGCGCAAACGAAAAAATGTCCCACACCGGAATACATGAATTTATATTTCAAAGTAAAAGGATTCTATTTCAAGTATGTAGCCGATTTACCGCAATATAAAGCTTCGATTCCGGAATTTCCGACGTAAGTTTTCGGCTATATTTTCCTGTTTTTGTTTATTTTAATAGCACTTTTTTCTTCATTGGAAAAATAAAATTAGCTAAATAAGCATTTTACTTTTTGTTGGACGGAAGAAATGGCGTTTGAACTTTCATTTGTTTCTAGAAATTTCCTTCATTACTTTCACTATTACTTTATTATTATTACTTTGATATTCTAAAATAAAATTTTAGTTAAATTTAGGCATACTATAGCTTGTTGTTATCCTATCAATTACGTTAATTACGTAAAGCAGACGTAAAGTAGACGTTTTTTTACGCGTCAAATTTAAATATTTAATATTATTACAAACAATTCAGTAATAAATTTGTTCCTTTGATATAGTTATCAGTATTTCTTAAATATATTATTAGTTTAGCTTTCACTAAAATTATTTATTAGCTTAGCTTTTCATAAGTTTATTATTAATTAAGTTTGTACTAAATTTAATTTCAAAATTTCCAGTTGGTTCATACCATTCGTAATGGATTGGTTAAATGAGAATGATGAACATTCGATGGATATATTAAGAAATGCTTATAATCGTGATAAGACTGATAATTTTCCACAAACATCCGAACATACCAAATTTTCCAATTCTGTTGTTGATGTATTTACACAGCTTAATGAAGCACTGAAATTATTAAAACAGGTAAAATTTGTTACATTACGCTTAGTATTTCTTCCATGAAATAATTTAAATATTTGGGAACTTTTCTAAAAGTTAAAAGAAAAATTTTTAAGTAGAAAAAAAGTAAGAAATTGCATTTTTACGAATCAATAATTAAATTTTGAATTGATTAAAGCGCAAATTTATAGTTGCAAACGAAAAAAAAGTCATTTGTTCAATAAATTTAGTTATGAAAATTAATTTAATTACATACTATAAAATATTTTAAAAAGAATTTACGCAATGAACAATAACTATAGAAATGCTTTCCTACTATCAAGAAATAAATTAGGCGTTTACGTTTACGTTTTCATTCACGTAATCAAGAAATAAATTGGACGTTAACGTTCACATTTTCATTCACGTAATCAAGAAATAAATTGGACATTAACGTTCACGTTTTCGTTGACGTATTCATGCATATGAAAATTTTTCTCTTTAACTTCTCTCTTTTAAATTATATATCAAAAAGAAATTTCAGGTAATGAAATTACAACAGTATTTGCAATTACTTAAATAATTTGAAATTACTTATTTGACATTACAAGAGTAACCTGTATTTGGAATTTTCCTATTTAATTTCTTATTTTTCTATTTAAGCTTCAATTCTTTCTTATATCATGTACAATGTTTACAACGTCTATAGTACTAATGAATTTTGAATTTAATTAATTATTACTAATTAACAGATGGATTGCCCAAATCCGGAAGTGTACGCTGATATGATGAAACGATTTTCGAAAACATTAAACAAAGTATTACTAGCATACGCTGATATGGTACAGAAAGATTTTAGCAAATTTGTTAACGATGAAAAGCTTGCATGCATTCTCATGAACAATGTTCAACAACTTCGGTATTGTTTTCTTAAGAAAATATTATATTTTTCATTTCTCATCAAACCTTTAATTCATTCCAAATATGAATGGAAGTTTTATTTTGAATAGTACATGTCATGAAAGTTGATTGAAATTTGAACTTTGACTTCATGGAAAATTTATTTGCAAAGTTGTTCTTTGAGTATAAAGTTGATAGAATAGTTCTTCGTTTAGTTAAAGATTTGATTTTGTAACACGAACCAAAGTAATATTTTATTAACAAGAGAGATGATTAGTTGACCGGAGAGCTCCTTTACCTTTACCTTTACTGTTAGTTGATTTATTTTATATATGATTTAGTAATGATAATGTAGGTAAACGTGGTACTTTGATAATTTGATAAGTTATCCATAGAAGGTAAATATCACTTTCAGAAGAGACTGATTAAATTGAAGATAAAGGTTATTGTAAAAAGAAATTAAAATGTGCTAATGATAAGATGTCAGATGAAAGGAGGTAAATATGATGAGTATTATAATTCGAAATGTTTAAGTTTTAAAATTTAAAAATTTCCGACATTATTAGCTTCGAAGAAAAGAGTGAGAGAGAGGGAGAGAGAGGGAGAAACTTTCAGATATACCATTAAATCTTTTTTACTTATTAATTAAGTATGAAAATATAAATTAAAGGTATTGGAAGTATTTTAAAACTATTAAATAACTATCAGTTTAATCAATGATATTACAAGTTAATTATGGCTTAATTATAACCTAGCTGTAATTAACTTATAATATCATTAATTAGATTAATAGCTATTTAATAGTTTTTGAAAAAATTTTTGAAATTGAAAATTTTTAATTAATTTCACGAAATACTCAAATGAAAAAAAAGCGATTATTTTGAATTTTTTTTCTTCTACTTCAACTTACTTTAATATTTTGCAATTTTAAGTTTGCAATCAAGCATGCGATCATTAGCTTAACATGCATATTATGCATTTGGTACCAATGTCTCTATGGTACCAATAGCTGGTGTACCAGTACAATTTGTCTGAGCATTTGATACCAAATGTTTCATCGTTCTGATTTCTTAGTTGTCCCGTATATTTCAGAGTACAATTGGAGAAAATCTACGAGAATATGGGTGGTCCAAATCTTGATCCAACTGCTAATACAGTGCTAAATAATTTACAAAAAAAATTGAATGCTGTATTGAATAAGTTATCGGGACAATTTGTGGAAAGTTTGGTGCCAAATATTCACGTACAAATGAATAAATTAGGTGTTATTTTGAGTAAAATTAAAGGACCTCAGTTACCAAAAAGTCAATTAGTTGGAGTAAGTATTTATTTTGTTAAATTAATTTATCACAAATATTATTGATTAATAATGATTTAATTTAATTCAAATAAATTAAAATCAATATTCTTTTTTTTTTGGAAAGTTTTTTTCCGCCAGGACTCAACTTTTTCTGAAAGTATTTCTTCATTTCTCAATTTTTCGATTAAGATAGACAAAGTATGATGATTTTACTCATTTATAATTATGTCATTTTTCATGATTCTTTCATTATTTCAATCGATAAATTTATTTAGAAGATTGAAATTGAAACTAAAATATTGAAATTGAAATTTTCAGGAGGTTGATTCAGTGCTTGAACCATTGATGGAATTATTGGAAGATAAATTGCAAGGTTATGCATCACAATGTGAAAAGACAGTGCTGAAATATTTGCTTAAAGTAAATTCTATGAAATAATCATGAAAAAACGATGCAATTAGTTAGGAAGTAAAATAATAATTAATTATGTAATTAGGTAGGAAACGAAGGCATAATTAGTTTCAAGTTAAATTATCAACGACAAGAAAATTGGAAGTTAAAAAGTAAGATTTTACTGGAATCACGATTAACACATCAAGCATATCTGTGATAAGGATATTTCATTAGAGTAAAGCTAAATTCTTATCACTATATTTATCATTAAATAGGGCTTGATGATAAGCAGTAGGGAAGAATGATAATGAATATGTTATGCATATTTTTTGAAAAATTTTAAACAACCACAACTTAGGTTTCAATTATTAACTTCTGCAAAATATATATTTGATCATTCAATTGAAATGGTTGATGAAAATTATCAATTAATTAATTAACTTGCAGATTAAAGTTTGAATGAACGAAATTAAAAATTGAACAATTTTTTTTTATTAAATTTTATTTTCATAGGAATTATGGCGAGCAACGATAACAAGCATGGAAAAGCTGGTCGTATTGCCACCGCTTGATAATAAGGCAGTATGGATTTTCTCTTATCTATCATGAAATTTCAATTTTTCAATTTTTAATTTTTGCTTCATAATAATATGTATATAATCATTACTTATTAAGTTTACTCTTTTTACATTTATTTGAAATTTAAGTGTAAAAAATCTTTTGACGAATGAAAATTGATAATTTAAATTTAATTTTTTTATTTTAAATACTTTCAGCTTAATTTAAAATTTTACTTATTTTTAGATTTTAAAGCAAATACCAAACGCGGAAGTTTTCTGTGATATGACAAAACTTATGTCAACTCATTTGAAAGAAGTGAAGAATATAAGTTCGGTGAAAGAAATGATGGTTAATCTTCCTTCTTATCATATCATATCAGTGAAATCAAAATTAATCTTGCTATCATGAAGTTTTCATCAGTTGTTATCATTTTTTTCTTTTTAGAAAAAAATTATTTGATATTTTAATTTGGAAATCCTTAATGTATTTCAAGCAACTATTATTAATCTTAATGAATTTTCAAGTAATTCTAAACTTTGCAAAATTTCAAAACTTTTTTTCAGCATTAATTTAAAAATGCTAATAATAGTAGCATGCTAGTGATAAGTAATATCATTAACAGTAATGATTATCAATAATTTAGGATATTGCACGTGAATACGAACGTTCGCTAACACCGAAACAGTGTACAGTACTGGATGCAGCATTAGATGCTGTCAAAGAATGCTTCCATGCCGGTGGCCAAGGATTGAAGAAATCATTCTTCGAGAAATCTCCCGAATTGCAATCATTAAAATATGCCTTATCATTGTACACTCAAACAACGGAACAATTGATTAAAACGTTTATTACCAGTCAAAAGCAACAAGGTTTTATCGTTGTTTACTTTTTGCCTAGCAATTTATCAAACTGTAAATAAATCATGCGACAAATTCAATCTGTCAAATTTCACTATGATAACGAAATGATAACAAAAAGGACAATTGTTATCAAATCATTGAAAATTTCATGTTAGCTGGAAAAAAAATAATAATGCTATTAAGCTTAAACTTGAAATATCTAATCGTTAAAAGTTTAATTAAAATTAATAAATCATTTAGTGATATGTACTTTAAACTATTTCTCAAATGTATTAATTTTACAGATCTTCCTTCACAAGAGCAACCGGTCGGAGAAGTAAGCGTTCAGGTGGATCTTTTCACGCATCCAGGAACTGGTGAACAAAAAATTACTGTTAAAAGTATCTTTATTCATTATTCGTTATCATTTTGCGAACTGCCTATCATTTTAAATTTGATAACAACTTATCAGTTTAAATTTTCTCTATTACTTTATTACAGTTTTCGTATTAATCACAAAATTTTGCATAGTTTTTTAATTCTTATTACTGTAAAACTTGTACTAATAATTTCGAGTAATTTTCATAAATTTAATTTAATTTCCTATATTTCACGTAATTAAATTTTTTTTTAAATAAATTTTTTTCCTGATATTTCATAGAAATCATAGATTAAAGTTTATTTTACTCCATAGATTGTTACGCTTATTCTTTTTCAATTACATTACTTTTGAAAATTTCTTATCACCAATTTAACTCGTTGTAAAACATTTAGTGATAAGATCTGAAACTATTACTTTTTGATTTGCATAATTCAAAAATAAAAAACAATTTTTTTTAACCACTTAAAAAATTAGGCCAATTTCGGAAAAAAGTTTACTATTGGATGAATGAGAATTTTGAAAAATAAATCTTTCTCATGCTTTGCAGTATTAGCGGCAAATGATTTACGTTGGCAAACGGTAAGTACGTTTAAACCATTTGTTGAAGTACACCTGGTTGGACCACACCTGGCTGATAAGAAGCGAAAAATGGCAACAAAATCGAAAAGTGGAAATTGGGCACCGAAATTCAATGAAACATTTCATTTGTAAGTAATAGAAAAGTAACAGAAAAGAAAAGAAATGCAATTCATTGAGTAATCTTTTTGAAATTTCAAAATGGAAACAAAAATTGAAATGAAAAATTTTTCCATTTCTTACTTTTAATTTACATTCAAAGATTGAATTATAAAAGGTCGAGTTGAAAACGGTTGAATTGAATTGAAAAAAAGGTTGGATTCTTTGTTTATTTAATTTCGAATGATTTTGATATGCTTATAAAATTAAGGTTTAATTGAAAAAGGAAATGAAAATGAATTTCAGTCTTTCTATTATCACCTCTTTTCCAATTCCAATTCTGATTTTTTTTTGGTTTCAAATACTTTTTTGATTGATATGATTATATCTGAACTGATTAGGATAAATGTTTTTATCTTTTCGATATTTTTAGTAATCAATTATTGATTTATCTTAATCGATACTTATTACAGTTTTCTTGGTAATGAAGGTGAACCGGAACATTGTGAATTAATGTTTCAAGTGAAAGATTATTGTTTTGCACGTGAGGATCGTATTGTTGGAGTTGGAGTGTTACAGTTAGCAAATATGGCAGAACAAGGATCATGTGCTTGTTGGGTACAACTTGGCCGACGATTTCATATCGATGAAACAGGCCTCATTTTACTCAGGTATGCCAAATTCCTACTCATTAAATATGCTTGTATTACAGAGTAGGTAAGGTTTAAAAGTATTCAATTAAAGTATTATTATTTCTAGAAAAATACTATTTCATTAAATCTATTAATGCTTATAGTTTCATTTTTTATTTACCCTAAATATTATTACTATTTAATTTATTAAAGATTAGTTTTATCAATCGTAATTCTTAAGTTTATTCAACTTATCACTTTTACTTATGCCTATACTTATATTTAACAATTTCTTATCAGTGATAAAAGATTGCTGATAAAAAATTGAAAAGAATAAATAGTAAAAGATTTTGTTTCAAAAATTTTGCTAAATTTTAGAGTACTGTCAGTGTTATTTTGTAACTTACAGAATATTAAGTCAACGACAGACCGATGAGATAGCTCGGGAATTTGTACGGTTGAAATCTGAATGTCGATACGAGACTGAATCAACCATTGCAGTATCAATGAGTAATCAGCAATTAGCAACAGGTCGAGTTAGCTGATATGATAATGAGAATTGCACTTTTATCATTTCAATGCAATTATTTAATTAATTGTTTTTAATTTAAACCTAAAAGCTTAAATTTATATAAATTGTTAAATAATATATTTCGAAGAAAGAAAAAAGGAAAAAATAAATTTCACTTGAATGTTTTTATCATTGAATTGCTCTGATACTCGTAGTAATTTGGAAAAGAAGTATTCAACTTTGACCTTTTGATAATTCATGATTCATGCACAATTATTAAATCTTTTTGGCATTCTAAAATTAAACTTTACTTTTCGAGAATAGCAGAGTGAAAGGTTAAGAAGTTTATTTTTCTTTGAAATTTTTCAAAATTTCATTTTTTAAATTAATTTTTGAAAAAAAAATTTTTGATTGAATTAGTAAGTAAATAAATAATTGTTTAGGTAAATGAATAATTTAAATGACAATGTTAGAGCAATTCTATTTACGTTACTGTATACCTTCTCACTTTTTTTTTATTACTCTTTACAACATTTCTTATTGGCTAAAGTCACTTATCTATTGAACATTTATTCAATTTTTACTTATCAGATAAGTTTATAAATTCACAATTAATAATTAATTATTGTTTCATGTAATGTTAAATTATTAGAAGTAATATGTCTTGTATTATTGTATGAAAGAAAAAGTATTAGCTCAATTGTTATACATTCGGGTAATTTATAATTAACCAAAATATAATATATATAATGATTTCATAATTAAGGTCGTAACTCATACAATAAGTCATTTTTCAAAACCATACGAAAGTATGGAAACTCATAAATGATAATGCGTTAATTTATTATTTGCTATACAAATAAGGAAATTACTAATCAAACAGAAAATAATCAAAATATATATATGTAATCATTTCTTATTGGCTACAGTCACTTATTGAACAATTATTCACTTTTTACTTATCAGATAAAATTATAAAATAAAATTATAAACTTATTACTGATAATTAATTACTTTCTTTTGTAATTGTTTAACAAGCTAATTAATAAATCTTCAGATAAGTAATCATTGTAAAATCGTAATTTCTTTTCTCTTACAGAGTTACGATCTTATAAATTATTATGACGATAATTATCATTATCATTATAAGTATTATTATATATATCATTGTTTTTTTTTATGTTAGCAGAGTAAGCATTTTTTTAAAAATCACTTTGTTCTGCCTGTAAAGCTGTGCTATATTTTTCACGAGTTGATATGATAATTTATATTTTTTCTCTTTGAATATGAATAATTAATGTGAATAATTAATCAATATATTCCAAAGGGCCGGGGAAATGCAAGAGGATAGCGGGGGAGTTTATTTTCCATTCAGTAATCAATATACGATGCTGATAATAGCGCCAAATATTAATTTGAATGGAATTAAGTAATGAATTAATTTAATTATCATATGAAAAAAATAAATCAAAATGAAATTTGATCAAAAAAATTTGTAAAAAAAGAAAATAAATTTATCTATGCAAAATTTAATTTCCCTTTTTCAAAATATTACAATTTTTTATCAATTCATACTGTCACTGATAATTTGATATGATTATTCAAAACGGAGGAAAGTTTTTCTTTGACAACTAGTTTTGAGTATTTAATTTTAAATAAGTCTTTCTAATTTCAATTAATTCCTATTTATTAGTTAATACATATTCATATATGTATATTTACTGTGCCTTTTTTCAAGATGATAAATGTGTCTGTTTCATGTAATTGAAAAAATGATCATGATATATTGAAAAACAAGAATGCATTATTGTGTATCAATTATGTATAAATGAAAAAGAAACAGTAATTACCTGTAACTGAGTAAAGGTCAGGTAGTAAAGGTTAATTTCTTGTCTGAGTGAAATGAAAGTACCGGATGATAATTTTTTATTCGAAATAAAGTAAAGCCTAGATGAAACGAAAGAAAACCTTGAAATCGTCTTGTTGAAGGAGTAAAGATTAACGAAAATTTCAAATACTAAATTAAAATGTTCTTTTAATAAAAATTCATAAAAGGAATTAGTAATAAAGAAAAACGAAGCAAGAAAAGTATATATTAATTAGTTAGAGAATAAGTATTAATTAAGTATTAACTTTAAATATTAATATGAATAAGTATTAATTATCTTAAGTGGAATAATTATTAATTAGTATTTAAGCTGATTATGATAAATAAAATCGATATGATTTCTTAACTATTGTCATTGGTGTTTACGTTGGATATTCGAAAATTAACTCTTATCATTAACCGTCAAATCGATCTATTTTGAACCATTTAATTAATTGAACTGAAATTTGAAATTATTGGAAAAGTATCAGAAACAATTTTATTGAGTTTTAATAGTAACAAACGCCGAAAGCTTGCAACGTTAAACTTTACAAATACATGAAATGCTATTTACAATCTTTAAATAGCTGTGTAATTTTGGAAAGTTAAAGAAATTTCAAACTGAATCTAAAATGAAAATTTTTTTTTTTAAATTAAAGTTTGATTAACTTGGAAAAAAGACTTTTATTTTCCTTTTATCATTTCAGAAATAAGCGAAATTTTGCACAAATCACACAAACAATTAATTAAAAAAGAACATTAAAAAGTGAGATAAGAAGAGTGAATAGGTAAAGGTCATTTACGTGCAATTCACCATTGTTCTTATCATCTAAATGATCAAATCAGGAAATCACCGATCAAATCAGCAAATCACAGAAATAGATAATCAAAGTTTTTTACAAGGATGAAATTCGCAAAATGTTGTAGTAATGGAACATGGAAATAACATGAAAATGAAAATTAAAACAGTATTTTATAAGTTTCATATCATAACCGCAATAAGATAATCCATTAATGTTTAATTTGCGGTGATTTATGGAACAGATCTTCCGGAAATGATAACATTGCTTGATTTGCTTGATAACAAAAGTGATAATGTGATATAATTTCTATAAATATCACTATTTCTCATAATGCTAACACGCATTAACATAAATCATGAAAATATTTCAAAGTTATTTGAATTGACCTTTAACTTGATCAACTTTCAAATTCGAACCGATAATAAGAATGCACAAAATAAAATTCCCTTTTTTTTTCGTTCTCAGTTTTTCTTTTCTTAAACAATTTCAACATTTATTTTTGTCTTTGTCAAACAAAACGATCAATCAATAAATCGATCGACTGTATTGATTGCGATGAGCCAAAAATGCACTTATTCCATATAAAAATCCATTGAAAAATGATAGAAGCTGAAAGATCAATTTTAATTCAAATAATTTTCAATTTTCCTTAATGAATAAAATTTTTGAAATCTAAAACTTCCACATAATCCTAATATCATTGTGTAATTTTAAATTAAAATTTCAATAATTCATATTAAAAAATCAATCAATTTCTCTATTTGCTTGATAAGAAAAGTATTGATGTGATAGAGTGATAGTGTCTAAAAGTTAAATATAAAATGAAAAATATCATTACCGATGCGAAAACCCATTCATAAATTGTACGACAATGATTATGAATAATACCATCAGAGCCAATATCATTGCAATTATTTGCCCATGCGCCTGTTGAATAATATGCTTCGATAAAGCCCAAAATAAAATAAGCAAAGCATGCGGTCATCGAAAACATAAAATCCTACAAATATTAAATAATATATTTAAAATTTAAAAAAAAAAAAAAAAGAAATGACAATAAAATTTCATGATAAAATCTTTATGTTATCTTTAAAAATTTTTAAATTCAAATCAAAAAAAAATAGAAACTTAAAAAAAATGCATATGATGAAAAATTAATAAATCATATAAGTATTGTATGAAATAATACAATATTTTTATGATTATACAATTATACGGTATTATACAGTACGATTATGCATTGTCTATGAATATTTCTATGGTAATACGATATTTTTACGATTTCTTGTTTTAAATAAATTTGTATTAACAAATATTGGAAAATTGTACGATCGGAGAGAATTACAAAGAATGTATTACAGTTTATTAGTATTATGTCTAAATTTAGTGTAAAGATGTTTTAGGTCAAAGTAAGACTAAAATTAAGACTAGGATTAAAATTAAAGTGATTAACAAAAAAATATATTACAATTTATTACTATAGTTTTTAGGCATAGTGCAGGAATGTTTTAGGTAAAGTAAGACTAATATCAAAATTAAGGTTAAAGTTAAAGTGAACAACAAAGAAATACATCATAATTTATTATTAAAATTTTGAAATTTAGTTTAGTAATGTTTTAGGTAAAGTAAGACTAAAATTACGACTGAGGTTAAAATTATGGTTAAAGCTAAAGCTAAAATTATAAGTATTGTTGACAAAACGTCTGCATGTATACTCAAGCTTAATGATATTTTTTTCTAAAATTTAAATTTTAAGAATAAAAAAACTTACAGATATTTTCCATGGCCAAAAATCGAGATGAGTTTCGTGTAATTCGAAAAGAAATACAATAAGGAAGATAAAGGAGAAGCAAACAGCAATACCAGCAAAGATAAGTAAAAAAGTTTGACCAAAAAGAATTCCTTTAAATGGTCCTGGACCATATACTGATACAATTGATGATATTATCAGTAAGCCTACTGTCTGAAAATTACTACATCATACATATAACATTCATATTAGCCTTAACTTATTTCAATCCGGAAAGTTGCATAATTAACAAAATATGTAATCCGGAAACAATAATGATAATAAGAATTTATTAGAAACTCATTTTGATACTTCCTATCATTCAAACTATTACAATAAAATTTTTACTCATGAAAAATTTACAATTTCGAGAATTCGTAAAATACCGGCAAGCTGATAGCAATAAGGCCCATTAAAAGGACCTCGACCAAAGTAATACTCTCGATTCTGTAGATTACCATGATCTGTTTTGTTTCCTACTGTTGTTACTGTATTAGCTGTTGTTACTGTATTAGCAGTCGGTTGTTCTCGAGAATGCGTCGTCTCTTGTCGTGTTGATGCCATACCTCTGCAAAATACCTCTCGCCAAATTATAAGTTAATAGAGTAAATAAAATTACAAGTCCAAATTATAAGTTAAAATTTTGAAATGAATAATCAAATTTGAGAAACTAAAAAAATTTTTAGCTGTTGAAAAATTAAAAGAAGCATCATTCATAACTGATAGTACCATGAAATTTTTTGAATTTACAAAAAAAATGAAAACAAATTTTAACAGACTGAAATTGGCAAACTAAGATTATAAGGTTGAGAATTAGATAATCAGGAAACTAAGAATTGCGATAGACAACTGAAAGTGAAAATACGACTATCTTCGGAGAAGTGAAATAAACAAAGCTATAAGCTATCGGATAACAAATAGAAATCGTAAAAGCAATGTTATAAATGAAAATGTGACAATAAATGCAACTGAAATTTCTTGATAGATTCAAATTTCACTATGCTTTACTTTTCCATGAAAATATTATAATTTCATTTTCCTCTATAGTCAAATTACACCATATAGAACTATAAATCATCGTGAATAATAATATTAATAACTAATAAATAGTAATTAACAATAACAATAATTAACAATTGTAATTGACAATAGTAATTAATAACAATTAATGATAATAATTGATAATAATAATTATTAATAAAAATACTTAATAGTAATAATTAATAGTAATATTAAATAATGATATAGAAATAGTAATAATAGTGATAATAATCAATCATATTTATATACTGTAATTTGCTCTATTTATAAAATTAAAAATTAAAACAAATTTTTCAATTTCTCTATACAACATGCATAGAGAGTTATAAAGTTACGGCATCATGAAATAATGAAATAAGAAATGAAATTAAAATTTTATAGGTTTAATTTCAAGAGCTTCAACTCAAGCAATTACCATAAATTTCATTTTTTCCTTTGCTTTAGCAATGTTAAGTAGCATAATACTGATTTATAATTAATTATTTAGCTTATTTGTTAGGAATAATTAATTTGCCTATTTGTTATTAAATAGAGGAAAGAAATACTTCATGAGGAAAGTTAATATTTATCAAAATCAAATTCTTTTAATGGAATTTTGATAACTTAAGAAAAATCTTTTCAATTCAAGTATTTCATCAAAAAATTGATAATACCGGTATGAGAGAAGAAAGAATATAAAGGAAAACAGAGAGGGGTAGAGAAGAGAAAAATGGATTGTTTGAAAAATTGAAGTGGTAATTTTGTTATTCAATGATTTAGGTAAATTATTTATCAACCTAAAAATTATCATAACAATTAAATCAACCAAATGATTTCATTCAATCGAGAGATATCGTATCATATCGACGAAGGAATGACTATCACCTCGAAAAATCAATTCATATCACAAATTCCTGATAACATATCTTTTAGTCAACTCATCATTTCATCCAAATCCCAAAACAAACTTTCCATTTATGAATTTGATAAATAAAATCTTTCAAGTCTTATTATTCTAGCTTTCATAGAATTTAATAAAGGTTTAAATTTATGCAAAAAAGAAAAAAAAACATTAATATCAATGATTATCAAGGAATAGTCAAAATTTTATCGGTGAAGATGGAAATTTTGCAAAATTTTAAAATTTGAAAATTGCAAATACTTTGCAAATACATATGTGCATTTCAATTTTTGCAGAAATAAAGCATGAAATTTCATTAAGTTTTAATGAAAAATTTCATGACTAAAACTCAATTAAACTAGCTAAAAGGAGGAGAAAAAAAAAAGTAAAATGAAATGAAATGAAATGAAATGAAATATGCGAATCTTTCAATATTGTCAAATTGTCGAAATGATCGAAAAAAGTGCAAAATAAAGAGAAGAAAGGACAATTTTCTACAAATATTTGCAAAGAAAGGTTAAACATTCATTCAGACTAAATATTCCATTCAATTTATAAATAAAAATATTGAAAATGTTTTCGAGTAAATAAACTGTGCACGAAATATTTTCATCTATTTCAGCTTTAAATGTATTTTTGTGCATACTACAAGTACATTACAACTATTCAAATATCACCAAAACATGGAAATATTAAAAGTGAATTATTTATTAGTATTTGATGTATGCTTGTGTGTGTATGCGTATGTTAGCGTATATTTCCGGTAATATATATTTGTGTGTGTGTATGTCATGTATGTCTTCTATATGTAGATGTTTATATATGTGTATGTATGTGGTGTGTGTCCCATTTTCTACCTATATAGTAGTGTACGTGTATGTGTGTGTGGATGTCGGTGTATATTTTTTATATTTTGTGTGTGTGTGTGTACGTGAATGCATGTCGTGCATATTTCCTATATATATTTTGTGTGTGTGTGTGTGTGTATGTATGTATGTGTCGATATATACTTTCTACATATATGTTTGTATGTATGTGTGTGTGTGTGTGTGTATGTGTATGCGTCGATATATATTTTCTACATATATGTTTTTATGTATATGTGTTTATGTGTGTGTGTCTGTGTGTGTGTGTGTGTGTGTGTGTGTGTGTGTGTGTATACTATACAGTACAGACTCGGTCTGTGCACAGTTTTTTTTCTCATGGAGAAATACGGTCTGTATTATACAACTTTGCCCTTTACAAATTTCAATTTTAGCTTCTCTCAATTGCTATCATATTATTGCCTTAATATGATTTTTTTTTTGATTATATATTTGTTACGAATTTGAAAATGTAGAATATCCGGATAGAAACCGGATGGAAACCGGACAGAAGTCAATGCAATTATATCAACTAAGAAGTGCTAAAATATTTTGTTATTCAATTCGAGCATTTGCCTGAAGGTAAATGTTCAATCATTGCTTTTCAACAATCAGGAATATCATGTTTCTGACTTCCGCTAATACATCCTGAAATCAGCCATTTTTCTTTTTTGGTAACTTATTAAGAATGCCAGAACTGGTCAGGGAAAAAGATGATAGATTGAGATTTCAGGAAATTTACTGGAAATCAAAAAAATACTATCCAAACTCTATCATTTACTCTAATCAACAATACTAATAAATGATAGCTGACTTTTTTCAAATGATATTAATTAACATTAAAAAAAGATAGCATAGGAAATGGAAATATATAGAATTTTATAATTACTGTTATCTCACGTCCGTGACGTGTAATAAGTGAATAATACTGATTAGAAATGCTATTGTATGAGAAGTGAAAAATCAAGTAATTTTGTTATTTCACTTAGAACACTTTGATTGAAATCTGCACAAGGGACATTTTGTAATACTCAAAAAACTAATTCAGATTCAAACATTCAACAAAGAAATGATGAAAATGAAAAATTTTACACCGAAATTGCTATTTAATTAAAAAATTAAAGAAATCCTTAATTCTAATAGATTAATTCCTATTATCTTGACTACCGATTAAGTTAATCAATTTCATACCGTTAAATTAACTTGAACAATTACCTAAGATTTATTCACCTTGGAATTATAGAGCAACTTAATTAACTTAATTAATCATTTATTAGGTTTTGAACTTCGCACACAATACCTTTGGTGTTTATGTAAATCAATTCATTCACTAAATAGAAGAGGTAAACTTAATCAAGAAAATTACAATGAGATATTTACCTGTAATTATATATTAATCTAAAATACCTTTAATTAATAACTAGAAAATAGAAAAATTGAAATATCGTAATTTTTCAAGCTTCATTTAAATTCAAGATGCATTTCACCTTAATTTCAATCAAAAATAATCCATTCTCATCATGATTTTAATTTAATTCCAAGGGTTAATCAAGATTATTAAGAGGAAAAACTTCAATTATTCTTGTTTTGCTGATAATATTAGTTTGAATTTTATCAACTTATCAACTGATAATATCAGTCTGAATTTTATCAAAGTATCAAGTTCAAAAAAAAAAAAACATCAAATTACCGTAATAAAAACTTCATCATTATAGGTTATTAATTTCGTAAGGTTGCTTATTTATAAGCTTGCTAAGCTAAGCACATGCTATAATATAATCAAGGAGAAATGAAACAACAAACAAACAATAAAACACAAAGTGATAAATAAAAGGAGGACGAGTTGATGTGACAAATGGATGAAGACATTTTGTATACACGCAAAGAGTATAGGAATTAATTTTATTTAATTGATCAAATAAGACATAACAGGTTTCATACATGTATACATGCACACATACACACAGACATACACGCACGGGCATGCACACATACACGCAAATAGATACGCAGACATGCACAGACATACACGCACACACACACACGTACCACACGCCCATCATTCATTCAATATGCCAGCATCATATTTGAATGTGAACGAATGAAGAAAGCACTATTAAGTTGTAAAATATTTTATTGTTTATAATTGGAAAATGGTTATTGCATGTTTTTGGTTATTAATCAATAAATGATAATCATAAATCAATAAGTGATAATCATAAATCAACCTGATATCGAGTATTGAATATCACCAATGAATTTAAGAATTTTGAAAAATAATTAAATTAAATTATGCTATTATTGTTGATTTTAATTAATTATCTAATTTAAGTATTATTGTTAATTTTGATTGGGGAATTATTCATTCATCCTTTTTTTCTATCGCATAATTAACCTTACTTCGTAGTTACTTAAAAGTTTCTTTCCCGTTGAACTATCAATATCTATTAACTTTCATCGAATAACATTGGTGAATTTGACAATTTTGAGAAGTAATTAAACTTGAGCATTATTTGTAATTTTAATTCAGAAAATTGTTTATTCAGCCTTTTTTCTATCTCATAATTAACCTTGCTTCTTAGTTACTTAAAAGTGTCTTTCCCGTTAAAATTTCAATATGTGCGAACATAATTTTATTTAGGTGATTAGGATATTTTATTGTACTAATAATTTTTCTTCCAATTACTTTTTCAATCAACTCATCCATTGTCATTAATCTTAACAATTATCACAAAAATTTATCAATGAAAGTTTTACTTTCATTAAATTTTGCTTAAAATTAAGTAATTCCTCAAGTCTATTAACTATCACTTAATCGAATGATAGACTATTCAAAAATTCAAATTAAACTTTTCGTTAATTTAATATTTATAAAATAGTAAGAAGTATAAAGATGAATTAAGGTTTAATAATTTTCTACCTGAAATCTTTATCTGAATATCGAAAAGAAGGGGGCAATCGAAATTTTAGATAAATGCTTCCTTCATTTTGTATTATTACTTTTAGAAAATTTTATCTGGTTGAAAATCCTGAAATAAAAAGAAACTATTATCAGAATTGATATTTAAGATAAAATTTAATTGGCTTCTAAATGACATATTATGTAACAAACAAGACAACGAAAACCTATAATTATATCAAGATCTTTTTCAAGTTCTTCACTTCCAATTAAATTCAAAATTAATATTTGATATTTGATCTTTTAAGTGACGTATTGTACACATAATAATTGTAATTTAACAGAAATTCATTTAAAGTTTCCTACGTTTAATTCAAATTCATAATAGCTTTAGAATTTTAACCAATACTAAAAATATCTGTTTCTTTCGTTAATCGATAAAATAAATCAGTGATTTAAAAGGTTGAGAATTTATTTTAGTATGATATCATTTACATTTTCTCTTCCATCCATAAAATCATTGATATCCACGAAAGAATTAAATACGAAAATTTAACTGTAGAGAAAAAAAAAAGCCATACATTCCATGAAGTTTTAGAAATGGAATTAATCAAGCGACAATTTTATTATCGATCAATTTTTCTTTGTTTAAAATAAGATCGATTTGATTTTGATATATTCTCAATTATTTTTTATTAATTTAAATTATATAGAAGAAAAAGAAAATGAAAGCGAATGAAAGTGCTGAATTAGAATATATCATTTAATAAAATATTGGCTTTTGTAATCGATAAAATTTTAAATATTAGTACCTTTTTTTAAACAGAAAATATCTGATATTAATACCTTTACTGAGCAAAAATATCTGTTATTTAATTACAATAATTACAGTTTTTTAGTACTTTGATTTTAATAAAATTTAAAATTAAAATTTCAAAACAAACTAAAATGAAGACAATTTGTAGGCGATAAAAGTACACGTACTTCTTGTGCAACATCGTTTCAGATAGACGATAATTTTCATAACAGTCATTTTGTAATGTACCACGTTTGTAGCGTGAAATGTAGTGTAACGTTCTGTGGTACGTTTTGCTTGATGACGTAGTGATCTGCCTCGAGAATTATCATAATTGTTTTACTGTTAACTCTTTTTATAATTAGTTACGTGGACCGGATCCGTTCATACTGTTTACGTGAGTTTACGAATGTCAGGTAGTTAATATTTAAATAATCTAAGATTTTTACGATATAGTACTAGAACGTACGCGTAAAATTTATTTCCAGATATATTAAAAACTTCTCATAAGTTAACCGGAATTACCGGAATTAATTAAGCGAAATTCAATAATTATACAGTATGACAATTTTATCTACTGAGTAATATTTGAATAAATTTGAACAACGTCCTTCTAAAAATAATATTTCGCTTTTTTTTTCCTGTATTTTTTGTACTGATTTTTAAAAATCTTACTCTTCGAATCAAGAATGATTTTTATAGATCATTCATTTATTTGTTTTTGTACTATAGGACATTCAGTTTCACTGTTCAGTTTGGGAATAGTTTAGTATCAGAAACTGATACTATTAATGTTTGATATTAACTACTACATCAGACCACCATATTTTAAAACTGTAACTACTACACTACATCCTTAATCATATCTCTGTACGGTTTAAAAATATGGTGATATTGCGCAATTAAAGAAACAGTTCTTACTTTTTTCTCTGAAAATGATTAATCAATTTAAAAAACGTTTAGCTACTTTTAGGATCTAAGCTTGAAATATTGCAATCGTCTACAATAATTCATTTGTATTCGATAATCGATAAAATTCAATTACAAGAGTTGCTAGTAATATTTTCGTTTCCCTTGTATCACCAACCAGCATGTTATACGTACTGGAATATCACATACCGGCATAATTTTTTTCTTTGTAGTGTTTCTTCTCCATGACCAGTTGTGAATTAAATTTTTGCTTTAGTAATTTAAAGTATTTCGACCATATTTAATGAATATTATTTGTGCTTTACAAACTTCGTAATATCATCTATTCGAAAAAAAGTTTGCTTATATCATTGACATGTGGCAATTTTTTAAGATTCGTTTTTTGTTTGATATTTTCATTCTTAAACCATTAAAGATTTCCGTGCTCCAAAAATATTTATTTTTCGTCAGAGCAATTTTGAGGAGAAACAAGTACAGTAGAACACAATAGAGTTCATCTGCTAAACAGCTGTTTTCTTAATTTGTCATTTAGCAGGCTAAAACTATTAGAAAAAAACTAATGCTGGTAATCTTTTTGGCCAAGTTTGTTGTAAAGTCCCTACTTTGACATAAATAAAGAAAACGGAATTTGTATTTAGGTGATAACATTTATCTAACATGAAATAGAATGATAGAATGATTGGTATTGTTTTATATTTTAAACTTTTTATATTAGTAAATCGGTAGTGCATTATAATTCTCACAATTACTGGTCTCTATTATGCATTGATATGTATTTATGCTAATATGTATAAGACTCATTATACTAACGGTGGTCGTAATAAGCACAGCAGTAATTTACTCGATCTTAATGTTATGTTTTCTCGTGCTCTTCAGTTTTATTTTGAAATCATTTGGGAATAGAAGAGGATAAGGAGAAAGAGGAAAAAATTGAGGCAATTTGTTTGCTGAAGTAGTCTTAATGCTCTTCCGCAGCTTGTCTAATTTTTCTTTTCCTTTTTTTTTCTTTGTTTAAATTTTTTTATGGAAAAATTCCTCAATAATCTTTTGTTTTCTTTCACCAAAGTAAATACTATTTTTTTCTTCTATTATTTTATTGCTTTCCCTTTTTAACAAAACTGTTCATTTTTTGCAGTGAATCGTACATTCGTCTATTCAATGTATGTTCAACTTCGAATGATTGAAATTGTACTGTATGGTAACAAGTGGAATAATCATAGCGTATCATTCATGTTTAAAAATTCAACTTAAGTTCATTATTTGAATAGGCCAATAGAAGTCTTTTTTTCTGGTGCAATAAATTCGGAGATAATGCGGTAAGTACTGTAGTATCTTTATAGTATTGTGGTTAGTTTAAATTGTATGTGCTAACATTTTACTTTTAATGGTTTCATGGGAGAAGTCTGCCACGAGGAGGGTTGTGTTAGTCTTTGTCGTTTCTTGTCTTTACTATACAAAGAAGGAATCAGTAATCACTATCTAATTGTAATTGAGATTTTTTTTCTTTTTGGTTATTTGAATTGATATCTAGGAATTTCATCATAGAATTTGCTGATGAAGTTTTCTGTCTTACTTGGAAGGGAATGTATTGATATTGTTTCTTAAAAAGTACTAAGAATATTCTTTACTTTTGAATATATATGATATAAGATAAATTCACTTCCATTATTTCTGAGACGGATAAAAGAAAAACAAATTGAGAAAAGAGTTTAAAATAAAAGAAATGGAAAATGAAATAGCTTCACTGACTTTTTGTATTGAGGGATTTGCACAGTCCCTCAGATGTTGGGGAGCAGTTTAAAAAACGATTCTTACTCAAAATCTGAGAATCTTAATGAAGTTTTTTTTTTCAACAGTATTCTCTACAGTATTTTACTTTTTTCCTTCATTCTGTATAGATGTTTTTCCGCTTCTTTGATATTATACCAAATCTTCTGTAACTGTTAAGGCAAATTTTCACTTTTTTCGCCACAATTTCCATTTTGTTCTCACCAATTCGATGATCTTTTGGTAATTATGACAGTATCTTCCTGTTTAAACCGATATGTAAACATTGCTATTATAGTATTTAGATAATTTGGATATGTCATATATTTATGAAGTTTTAGGTTATCATATTTAATTAAAAATTTACAGAAGTTTCTAGAATGCGGTTTTTTCTTGGAGAAGTGATAAATTTGTAGTCTTTATCTATGTATATATAGACTTTATCACTCTTTCCTATGCATTAATGTTTCATGGAAGGGTAGTGTACGTACTAGCAGTACCAATGTTCTAGAATTTCTCTTAAAATTTTCATACCTTATCGAAAGCTTGGTACCGAATGTTCCGAATAAGGAGTCTTGTACAATAGACAAGTTTGCTAGTAGTGGTTATTATCCTTCAGTGGTACCTGATTTGTGATATCACAAAGTGAAGCTTGCAATCAGTAAGAGAAGTACACAAATGTTGGTGTAGTTTTCGGTCTGCTAATCATTATGTTGATAAAGTTTACATCTTTGAAGTTTTCTGATTTGACAGTTTTTTAAATTATTTTAAAATAAAATTTCTGTACGATCATATATCACTGGTGTTGTTCGTCTAATTTCTAGTACTTTTGAAAATTCATTTTTTTGCGCGGAAACTGCCGCACATTGGTTGATGTCATACCGTTTAGTATAGTGTTCTTTTGTTTGAAAGGGAGAAAAATTTTTTATTCCAATTTTTTGCTGCTGTGAGCCTCCCAAGACGATTGATATTGGACATAACATAGCACCAATTTGTTCTTTGATTTTAACTGGACTGCTCTTCTAAGGTATCTCTTAGTGGGCATTACAAATTTTTTGTCTTAATGAACTGCAGCACATTCTTCGAGATGAAAGGCATTTTTTATTATTTGTCTAACGGCAGGGGATATAAATCATTGACTCTTCTTGAGTACGACTACATTCTGAATATGTCTGAAATATATTATGTAAGATATGAATTATTGATTTTTTCGATAATATTTCCGAATGATGAAAGAAGCAGATTATTCTCCAATTTTTTAATTTTTGAATATTAAAAAGATATTTTAGTCATTGCCTAACAGTATTGTTATTCAATATCGCTTTCATTTCATTGAAAATGTTGGAGGAAATTAACTGAATTTCAGATATCAAAATTTGTCGTTCTTCAGCAGTAAATGCAGTAGCAAATTAATACCAGCACATCTTACAAATGTGGTAAAAATCTGCTGGTCGGAAAATCTAAAATTTACTATTCTGAAAGCTTGGTCCAAAAATATTCTTACTTATATCCAGTTCAACTAAAAGATGACATTCTTTGCCCCGTTATCGTTTTCCTGCGACAGTATCATTTTATGCATCACATTAACAAGTTTTTTCTACAATTATAAGTCCTTATTTCTTGGATATACCGGTGGAATACTATAGTTGCCTTCGTTTCATTTTATCTGTTTATTTGTATACATTATTTCCATTCACTGACGACGTGAGACACATTGCTGCTGTTGTTATTTTTGCGTTGTTGTAGTCAACGAACTAACGTCATCATTGAAATATAAAAAGTGTGCAGTAAAGAAAACGTTTGCACTAATTTTTCAGGTATCTTTGTATATTATCATTATTATTTTTATATTTAATAATTTCTTTTAAAGGAGAAAAAGATATATTTTACTGTATAGAACATATTGCTTGTAAGACACATGCGTGATATGATACATTAACAGAAATATTTTCAAAAAGAAATTTCCATATGTTATCAGTAATAAAAGGTGGATATTTAAATTAAGGTTAGGAAATATGATATTAGATGAAATAAAAAGAAAAAGATTTAGGATCGAAGGAAATCAAAACCGATCATTCCTTATTGCTTTTAATTTCAATTTATTTATTCGAATTATAAAGTTAGATGGGAAGTATAATAACTATATAATAATTGATTATATTTAGCGATTAGTTGGTAATATTAGTTTTGATTATTGTGACGAATTTATTCCTTATTTCCGTTAGGTTTGCACTCTTGTGATTGCTAACTTAGCAGCTGATAAGTCTATTTAAGTATATAGATTTCAGTAGTTTTTGAGTTTGAATGTTCGAGAATTTGTAGGCAACAGGTGAGAACGGTGAAAGATGGATCACGCAGATTTGGTGGCAGAGCTAAGCGAAATTGAGAAGATGACACCAGCCGAACGGATTGCCTTGGCACGGTCAGTGTGTTTGAGAACCATTGGAATCATTATATATTTATCGGCTTTCCATGATTTTTAATTTGATCTTTATTGACTTTCGTTTCCCGGAATATATAAAAATGTGGAATGTCTATAGTTGAATAACCTGATTTGCCCTTTGCCCTAAGTGAATTAAATGAATTTAGGATTAAATCGTCCAATATTTTATGTTCTAATGGTTTTGATAAGTTTTCTATTAAAATCATGATTTTTTGCTTCATCTTCAGTGAACGAAGAAGGATACAACTGAGGAATTGGGATGAGCGCGAAAAACAGATGACACCAACACCTCCGCGTCGTCAACGTTTAAAATTCAGTCCAGAAGTAGCTTTATTAGAAGCAACAAGTCGAGGAGATGCCGCGGAAGGTTAACTACTGATTTCTTTTTTTTTGTTTTTTAGTTTTGAGAATTTGTATAATTTCTATATGATTTTCCTTGCAGTTGTGCATATGTATTGCAAATTTAAAGAGATGTTGAAGGGAGAAAAACAGTGGTTTTCAAAAGTAGGAAATTATTCATGAAAAGGAATGAATTTTTATGGGACGTGCTCTAACTTCGCCAAAATTTTTTAATTCACTTATTTCTATCCTTAAATATTTAGAATACTTAACATATACCAAGTTTTAAAATAAAAGGAATTTTTAGAATTAATCAAAATATCATTATTTTATTCATTATTTTCTTATCTTTTTTCAGTTGAACGATTACTCTTGGAAGGTGCAAATCCAAACTCACATAATGAAGATGGATTGACTCCATTACATCAGGTCAGTTGATTATTTTGTTTCTTTTCTTAAATAAATTATTTTAAATGCAAGAAATCAAAACTTTTCTGGCATTCGGAGCCTGAATGCTTTTTATTATATTGCGTGCTCAATTTCGATACAGTTGATCACGTTATAATATGGTTATTTTACAGCCTTTCGTAGTTCGTAGTTGCGTAGTCCAGTCCAGAATTAAATACGAAAATGTAAATTGCTAGTATTGTTTAACTTCAGTATATTAAACTATGATATGTATGAACATGATCAGTGAAGTTGATACGAGATCAAAATTTTTTCATCACAGGAAAATGCATTGCATTTCCCGGAAGTACTGATGTAATATCGACCATCAAAGTTTAACACACTTGATTTTTAACCGAAGACTTAATAATCAAATAACTGTTAATATCCAGCCTTCATGTTCTTCTTTCGTGTCTGTAATATATAGGAGCCAATACATAATATTTTATACTAAAAAGATTGGACACGAAAATTTCTCAGTTTCTCCATTAATGTTTCATAATAGGAAGAGTCATCCTTTTTATTACCGAGTGATTGTTAAAATTACTGCATGTTATACTTAAAATGTCATATATAAACCGAAATTAATTCGGTTTAGAGTAGAAGATGGTGTATTTTGGAAAATTCAAAAAGATTATGATTTGATCGCGGCGAAATTTTTGTATTTCAGTGTGCTATCGATAATAATGAACAGATTTTGCAATTACTGCTAAGGCATGGAGCTGATGTGAATGCACAAGATACGGAGCAGTGGACACCATTACATGCAGCAGCTTGTTGTGCTTATATCGACATTGTTCGCCTTCTTATCGATAAGTTAGTACCTAGTTCTCTTAAGTTTAATATAAAATATTCGTGTTTATGACATAAAATATTTTTCATGTTCTACCGATAAAAATATTATTGTTATTCATTTTGCGTTGAACTTATTTACAGTTTTTTTTTCATTTAGTGGTGCTGATTTATTAGCGGTGAATGCAGATGGTAATATGCCATATGATATCTGTGATGATGAGGCCACATTAGATGTTATTGAATCTGAAATGGCATCTCGTGGCATCACGCAAGCATATATTGGTAAGTTTGGTGCTTAACACGTATAAACCAACTTACTATAGTGCATATGAAATTTCTGCGTCTGTGGACTCTTAGCTTTTCAAATTACTTGTTTCTTATAATAGGTTGGTTTAATTTTGGTTTTAATAATTTTTGCACTGTTTTAAGATGATCAGCGTGGTGCAGCTGAAAAGCAAATGTTGGATGAAATGAAATTACTGAGACAAGAAGGACACCCGCTGGATGTGAGACAACCAGATGGGAGTACATATGTAAGAAAATTATAGTTCATACCAAATTTTTCATTAAAGAGTGAAATGTTTCTGGAAATTTTTTAATGCATTTTTTTCTACCTGCTGAATCAGCAAATTGTTAGCAGCAAAAGATAATATTATTTGCTGTAGAGAAATTGTTACTTCAATGATTGGATGTTCAGTGAATTTCTGCGTCGTAATTAAGGTTTTCTTCAGCTACACATGGCAGCAGCTAATGGTTACTACGATGTCGCAGCATTCTTGTTGCGGTGTGGTGTATCGCCATCAGTACGGGATAATGATCTCTGGATGCCGGTTCACGCGGCAGCCTGTTGGGCTCAACCTGATCTTATCGAGCTCCTTTGCGAGTATGGCGGTGATATCAATGCAAAAACAAATAATGGCGAAACACCTTTAGGTATATTTTTCTTTTTTCCTATCGTTCGAGAATGAAATATGTTTATATATATGACATGTATTGATATATTTCGCTACTTACACCTGTGCTACTTCTTTTACTTTTATCCTCATAACCCTGACTTGCTTTTATTAACAAATGGACGATGCCTGCAGGTTTAGTTGAATTTGAATAAGATTTGCAGATCTTTGTGAAGATACTACAACAAGAGCGATAATTGTTACTGTTCAGCAGCAGGAAGCAAGAAAAAAGCGTTTGGCATTTGGAGTACGAGACAGCAGAAGGCAATCCAGAAAGTGACTCTTAACTTTTTTTTCTCTCGTTTGTCTGATAAGGTCATAAGGATTTCAAAAATTCGAGCATCGTAATCTTAGTGCGATCATAATGAAGAAATATATTCACAAGATCTCGTAGAACTCGTGGGAGGAAATCACCCTATTGCTTCACTTTATGAGCAAGTAACAAAAATAGGTGGAACTTTCTTGGTTTATTTGACAGCATTATCGAGATCTAGTATTGGCTTATTCCAGTTTTTCATTACAAAGATATGCGGAAACGTTTATTAGAAGTTATTCTGTGCTTCTGAAGTATATGTATATATATTATGGATTTAGCAATTAATGAAAATTCGGCAGTGTCTTGAGACGCTAAAAATCGAAGAAAATTTACCTTAATTTTTTAGAAGAAAAAAGTTCGAATCACCGCAACAGCCTACAGCAAATGCAGACAATCCTTTTTCTGCACGGGGCGCTATTCGACGTCTTTCGCTAAGGGATCGTTCAGGAATGACCTTGGCGAGAATGGAAGCTCAGAAAGAGCAAACAGATTTGTTGCGGTCATGGAGTAAAGAAGATCTTTCATTCGGAAAGGTACGCGTTCAATTTATAATTTTTTCTATTGAAGTCACAGTGATTAACTTTTGGACTTATGATTGCATCATTAACTTTTGTGAATAAAACCTGATGATCCTTCAGGATGACACTATTTCTGCCAATAATTCAGCTACTTCTGGACAAAGTGCTTCGGAGAATACAACTCATACTGCGGGACAATTTGAAATTCGTCGGCGTGACAGTCCTAATAAAAAGGTCAGCGCTTTCACTACAGACTACAGATCAGGAAAGTAGAGAAAGTTGGGTTTTAATTGTATAGCACAATCGAGAATTTTAAGAACGGTTTATTCTTTTACACAAAAGTTATAAAGGACAGGAATCAAGAATAAGATAATCTTTCGTTAGAATATAGTCGAGTCAATGGATAAGAGATAATTTGAGTTACGATCCCTTGGTTAATCAGGAATCGAAATGATAGCGTTAGTTTCTTTGTAACATTAGGGATTTCACCAACGAATGATGATTTGTGATCCAACAGGGTGACTTAATCATAATCGAAGGGAAAAAGCTTGGAGTACTGATGATAAAATGATGATCGAAAGTGGATCAGTTGATTGTAAGGAGTTAGTTTGGAAGTGAGTCTCTTGCTCCAAGTCGTTAGTATTTATACGATTTGGATGGGGCGGTATGTGGGAGTAAAGGCCAAGAATGATTAATGATGGTAGTTATATGGCACATTTAGATATTTCCTTTTATAATAATTTCGGTTTTTCCCAATTAGTGATAAAGTAAGGGATTTTTATTTAAGCAAAAACTGAATTAACCTGAATGGATTTGATTTTTTTTGCGTTTATCTGTATATTTGATTTTGTTTTTGTGGAGAAAAAAGGTAAGGTAAAAGCTCTCTACGACCAGGCAGTGATTTCTTCTAAAGTGGCATTCCTCTTTGGATTTTGCTTTGTGCAGAAATGGCAAATTAAGTTGTGAAATTGTTGTGGTTTTTTAAATTTGTTTTGGGGAGACCTCGTGTTGGCACAGAAGTTAGTTTATGAAGGTTTTTTTGGAGAAATTTGCTTCTTGACGATATAGGACTGTTATTATTAAAATTCGTGATTAAAATTGGCAATATTTCAGATAAAAGTTTCTTACACTACAAATTTCTGTAAAGTACTTCCGTAATTCCAACATTTTTATATGATTGAAAATTTAGAGTTTCCTGTAATATTTAGGATTTCATATTCGGTGAATCTCATATTAATTCACTTTTTCGGTTTTTCTTTTTCCATTTGGTGCAATACATTCTTTAAGGTTATCAAGCCGTCATCACAGAAAACAAAACCGATGTCACCAGATGAATGGTTACGAAAACTGGATAAAGAAAATGGTTGTATCGAAGATGACGATGAGCCCAATTTGCAGTTGCAAAGGGGTGGACGAACTCGGAGCAGTCAAAAGAAGAAGAAGAAAGGTAAGGGATAAACAAGCTGATATAACTGGGGAAATTTCTATCCACCTTTTATTATTTTTGGTGCAATGGTTCAGTCCTGATCTTTTCTAGAATTGCTGCATGTTAGTAGCGGTTATTTATTGGCTTAGTCTAAAAAAGTATGCATGTTAGTGGATTCGATTCTAAGTTGTAGACTTAAAAAATATAAGGCAAAATTAATTTTTATCGCAGAATTTTTTTTATGGATCGGACTGCATGTTCAAAAGTGATGTTAGATCAGTGAAAGATTTTGCATTAAATCAGGTGATAATTTAGTATTACGAAATTTTCATGAATTAGAGGGTGCTTATAGTAGTTATGGAATCAAATACGAATTAGTGGAGAACTAAATGCGTTGGACTTGAATACTGTTCTGTAGAAATATATTTGTTGCATGGTTCAAGTCACTTTTTTGCACAATTTCCGTACTCTACTAATAGATTCTTTTCAAAGTTTGTGATTTTCAGCCAGTTCTGGAACAACAGAATTGACAATTCTACAAAATGGTGGTGGTGGTGACTTGATACCATCCACTATTTCAACACATAGCATGCGACACCCTGATTTTCCCGATGTTATTAGGAGACATCAGAAGAAGTCATGCTGTTGTACTATAACATAGGATTGAAGAATGGATGATGTTGCATTGTGTGCAGTTGGACTGCTAACTGTTATTAGTATATTACTAATTCGATTGCTGCTGCCACTGCTACATTCTATCTGAGAATTTTCTGAAACTTTTTTGGTTTTATAGAATTGAGTAGAATGATGAATGTTAAAATTTATGAATAATTTGTTTCATCTTTTTGTTCGGATATATTTGGTAAATTTAGGAATTTGGTGAAGATTTGGGTTTTAGAAAATTCTCTTTGGGACTTTTATTTTTATTAATTTTAGTTTATGCAGCAGTTCTCCCAGGTATATGTGCTATTATGTGTTTTACGAAATCTATCTACCAGATTCTTTAATGTTGATGTTTGAATGATATTTTTTCAATTCACTTGCAGCTTTTTTTGAAAACTTTTTTTGAATTAAACAGTAACTATTTCAGGATAATCATTAGTCTGCATTTGTTGTCTTATAGGCGTCCTACAAGAAATTTATTACGGTTAGAATTTGCTATATTGCAAAAATTATGCAAATTTGCCTTATTCAACAAATACAAACCCGGGAAAAAATACACATGTATATCATGAGCCTGAATTGGACAAGACTTAAAATTTGCTACTGTTAAAAAATTCATTTGTAGCCATGATTTGAAATCGCACATGAATTTTTGTTTTTTATGAAATTAAGAAAGAAGCTGTCATAATCGTTAGAGTGCCAAAAAAAAATCAACTCGGTAGGAATTTTGTGATCAGATAAGCAGTTATGACTGAATATTGTTCTCGTAGCCTTCTCTAAGCATACTTATGTGTTATATCAGTGATCAGTTATCTGTGTGGTTTTTCGTTTTCAATATGCTCAATATGTAAACCCGTGGTTGTGCTTATTTTTGATTATTACTTATAGTTGAAATGAAGCAATCGGATTGCTAAATAGGAAATTCATGAGATTATAGATAGAAATAAGTATATCTATTTAGGAATTGATGAATTCTTCAGTTTATTTTTTTAACTTTGTTTGAGTCAGTCTTTGGTAAAAAAAAATTATGCTTACAGTATTTTAAGCAAATCTGTCATTTATTTTCATATTCTACTAGTAAGTCTCTCTCTTCCGTTTTTAAAATAATGTGAGTCCTACTTTTTGTTTTTTTTCTTCAATTTTTCTGCAGTCATTCATCTTTTCTATACTTTTATTTTATATTCATCAAGAAATAATTTTAATTTTTGGACATAATGTTTCTTAAAAAAATCGGGAATTTATGCATGTGTATGTGTGTTATGGAAAGTTGATCAAATTTAATTATACAGAATTCTATAAACTAGATGCGATAACTCATATATGTGGTTATTTTAGTTGTATCGTTATGAAAAGATGAAATTTAACTCTTTACTTCTCTTTAACTCTAATTTAGCTAGTTATTCGGTGATAGTGGAGTAAATTAAAATTATGTTTAGATATTTTAGAATCTAAATTTCTATCATCCTGTTTGATACTGTTACATTATTCTTTTCACTATAATTCCACCGGTTGTTTTGTTTCACAGAAATCCAATAATTATGATGAATTGTTTCTTCTGCTATCACTTTTCCCTATTTCCTCTTTCATATAGTTTTGTTTTTTTTTTACCAATGCTATTTGCACCTCTTTTATCAACGTAATTGTTACTTTTTCAGAGCTATTTATTATAACTACATATTCTTTTTTTACCGTTTTTTGATATAGACTAAATGAAGACGAAAATTTAGCATTTACAAACATATCGGAAGAAAATTTATTTTTTTTGAAATTATTTCAATCCGATTGCTTCTATTTCATTTATGATTATTTGTAAGGGCAAGAATATGTATATATTATATTTATATGAATATATTAATATAAGAAAAGGAATTGAATTTTATAATTCGTTTTTTTACAATTTGTATATGTCTACATGAAAGAAAGAATATTGTGCATTTCTTTAACAGTGTCTTACTATTTTTACTCAAAAGTTTTTATCAGTTTTTGAAGTAGTGTTGCTGTGATGGAAGGGGAGATTCTTATTTGTTTACTGGAATAGGAATTGACCTTTTTATCCACTGAGAAACTTAACCTAGGCAGGTGAAGATTATTGGAAAGATTTAGGAGGGAAATATATATTTGAATAAATGAAAAGATGAGTAATTCTTAGCTGAATATTAATTAGTAGCTGAATCTGAACAAAGCCAAGAAATTAAAATAATTTAGGAGCAAATTTAATTCTTAGGCTTTCTTTTTTATGCATTTCTTCATATTCGTATAGATTTCTAACATATCATTCAACTATTCAAGTTTTTTTTAATCAATTGTTCTATATTAAAACTTGAAGATTTTTTTGTTTGAAATTACTGGAAAGTGGTTTTTAAAAATTCACTTTGAGAAGTGTCTGTTTCTGTGATTTCTTTTTCTGTTTGTTATTGTATCATTTAAAAACTGTGACATTTATATTTTCGTTCATTTTTTAAAGGGTTCATTTTGTATGCAATTCTATCTTCGCTTTCAAAAATAATTTATATCTTTATAATAATTATAAAACAATTTAACGAATTAAGTATATGCATGAAAAAGTAAGAGTTTCTTTATTTCATGTAATTTCCGTTATTTCATTTATATTTCATATGAATTCACATCAGGTTTGTTAAATTTCATTCAAAGTATGATTATGTATGAATTGAAGATTTTTAAAATAGTATTGAAAGTTTATTGTAAAATTGTCTACACACAAAAATAGGAATGAATATGGTAATTGTGGTTGTGGACTTTTTTTTTGAGGTAATATCAAATTTTATCATCTATTTTTCAATTTCGTCTAACAGATTTCAATTCCTCTGTAAAAAAACTGGGCAAGCGATGATTGATTATTTCTATGATTATTACCAAATATAAATTTCATGAATATTTGTTCTGAATTTGAATTGCTTATGGTAGTGGAAATTGTGATTTTCTTTTTTTCATTTTATCCATGTGTCTTATCATCTTTCAGTATTGTGAAGTGTTGACATTTCGGCATATTTTTGCCGTTTTTTCTTTATATAGATATTATTACTGTGTTATTGATTTTTTTTTTCATTTATAAACTATTGTATCAAATTTAAAAATGAATTGATGAAACCATGAAATAAATAAATTGATTAATTTGCTTCGCTCCTCCTACTCTCTCTCTCTCTCTCTCTCTCTTCTATCATATTTCATTTTCGATAACGAAGAGTGCAAATCGTTGTCGATGATATTTATCCTTGTTTTAGCTAAATTATGATAAATCAAAAGTTGAATTATCTACCATCTATCTATTGGCAGAACTGGTATGCATTAGCTATTTATACAAAAAATTTGGATGAATTATGCTTGCTGCTTATATAGCATTAGCTAAGAAGGTTATTACATTTAGTATTGGAAAGTTGATTTCTAATTTATTTCAAATTCAATTTCATTTTCCAGAATGGAAAGAGAAAGAGAGAGAGGAAAAAGATGGAATAGTTCATTGTAGGAATTAAGATGAAATTGTTTATCATGCAAATTTCTGGAAAGTTCTAGAAGAACAGTTATCATTTATTATTATATAAGCGTTGACGTAAGCGGTTCATGATCAGTCTCTACCGTGTAAGCTTTGATGTAAACAGCTCATTCCGTGTCTTCCGCTTTCATCTAATCTTTCTAAAGATAACAGAGGGGAGATGTTGATGGGAACATGGTTGTAACCGGAATAGATGTTGCTGTACCCGATAAATTTCACACGTATTCTTCCGTAGCTCCCACAATTTTACTCTTCTCCTTGTATGATTGTGGTATGTTTATTGTAGTACGAAGTTGATAGAGAGAGGGAAAGAGGGAGAGAGAGAGGAGGGAAGAATAATTTACATACGTGAGTACTAGCAAGAATTATATAGTAACTGAAGAAGGAGGGATGTATGATAGAAGAGAGTAGATTAGTTTGGATAGGTCTATGATATTGTTAAGATTAGTTGTGGTAGATCAGTTGAGTAACGATAAATGGAAGGATTGATAGCGATTTTCTCTTTCATTATAGATTTTTGCATATTTCGTGCTAGAGTATACTTTGAATACTTTAATCAATTCCTCGTTTTTTTAGTTAATTAGCAATTAGTAATTAATATTGCTTCTCTTCTCCTTTCACTTTACCTGTTATTTTTTGTTAGATTATATTTTGTAATATATATTAGATAATTTAAAATTGAAAATTAGTATAGTATATATGTATGTACGTTTTATTACTTCCAACTTTAAGTATTTTGATTTCAGTTAGTTCATCATTTTTTACTGTTAATAATTAATATTGTTTTCTTTTTAGTATTAGTAATTAATATTGCTTTCTTTTGTTTATTGTTAAGTTCAATTTTGTAATATATATTAGATAATGTAAAATTTAGATCTAGAAGATGAAAGGAGAAGAGAGAGGATAATTAGGATTGTTTAAAAGGTGGTGATACTAAATGATCTTGATTTTGTTGTTTCTGTACAGTTTTTAAACTTTTGTCTATTTGCCAATAAAGAAAAAAAAACTGTTAATTGAGAAGAATTGCAATATGTAAATAATGCGAATTTGAATATGTTAAATCTTAAGAGTGATTAATGCTGTGTATTATGAATGGTGGGAATTCTTCAATCATGTAAAATAAAGGAGAGGAAAAAAAGCAAACAGGTTTACACTGGTCACTCTATTTATTGGTTGGGAATCTGATATTGATAATGATAGGAATCTGTTAATTGCAGAAAATATTGGAAACAGTAATGCTTGATAACGTTGAATTTATCTGTATATAAGTTTTAGAGATTTTTGTATTTTTAGAGTGCGCCGGTGACAGACTTTAACAGAAAGCGTCATGGCAAGTAAGTTTTCTTCTACTATAGATATAAGAAAATTTTTACCAATTAATTTTCAGCTATGCTTGTAGTTCAAAGAATTTAAAGGATTAGATAGTTATCGAAGTTATGGTGTTACGAAAATTTGTCTGGTTAGATTCACGGACAGTTTTTTACGAGGTTGTTTTTTGAGTTGGTAGAACAATTCCTCGTTTGTTGAAGATTTGAGTTGAAGAATAAGTCAAGATAATATTTTATTGATGAGATGGAGTTTGCAGAACGGAGCGGCAGTTATCATCGAAGATTTTTTGATCACTAACTCTTGATCTTTTAAAATATTATAGGTGGAGATTTATTGAGATGAGAATGTTTACATTTGATAACCATTAATACATTGTAAAGAGATCATTAATATTTTGTAAAGATAAGATTTATGAAGATGTTCATAAAATAGTTAGATATGCCTGGTACCGAAATCATACAAATAATAAAAATTTACATTTATCATTACAAATAATAAAAATTATTAGTTTAATTGTTTGAAGGTAATAATTTTATAATTGAAATGAATTAAAAATTTTTATGAATTTGTCGGATTTCCCGACATATGGTAAGTTCAAGATTTCCTCGAAATTAATGAGAGAAAGTAGGAATGATGTTGACATGGATGACAGGAGCGAAATTGTATTTTTGTTGTGGATGTACCGAATTTGTTGTACCAATTAAGTGCTAATTATAAATTAATATTTCCATTGAAATAATTTCCCAACTTTTTGAGCAGGTCGTAGCGATGTGGAGAAGGTTAGAATGAAAATGGAACGAACAGGCGTAAGTTTTAACCAATATATCGTATCGTGTAAGAATATTCTAGATAGTTTTTCGATGATTATTTGCTTATAGGATGATATTTTTGATTTCTTTCGCTTTTAAAGGTTTTATTAAGGAATTATATTTGTGACGTGAAAAAATTTAGGTCAGTGGATCGCAGATTTGTCTTGCGAAAAAAATAGCTCCAGGTACGCGCAAGGTTGAGTCATTGGATGTAGTTACAAATGTATGGGGATTGATTCCACATGAAAATTTGCCAATTTTTCGTTATGATTTCCGCGTGTTAGAAGAATATCCACCTAAGAAAGGTAGTACGGAACCATCATTTAAAGAAGTTACGAAGCAACTGAGAAATGAGTAGGTGTTTTTTATTAGTAGAAAAATACTTCATAATTTTTATTTTTTTATGCATATCAGATTTACTACTTTCAAGAAATACTGTTGTACTACAAAAGCTGTAATTGCCCAAAAATTGATCTGACCAAGTTGAGCCCAATGAAGTTATCAAAAGTGATAGAATGAGAAGAGCAATTTTGAAAATCCCACAGGAAGAAGGAAGGGACAGAAATATGTTACTATGGCGTTTTTTATCTGCAAGCCAATGTATAAAGTTCTATTTAATCTCATAGATAGTATGATTATACTGACAAAATTTTTTCAAGTTATCTTGCTGTGGAGCGCAAAACAAAATGTTTGGCGATTTATCAAGCTTTGGTTAAACGTGAAAAACAGTTCTTTGGTGATATTGATTTGCTGGTTTATGATCGCGCGTCGATTTTATATTCTTTGAGAAAACTGCGTTTCACGAAAGCTGCTGGCGATGATGTTAGTTTATTTTATTTCTTCTAGAATTTCTGTGTACTAAAGATCTTAGCAGAAGCATGAAGATTTTTGATAATTAATTGGAAGTAGTAAAATTATAAAGATGAAAAAATCCTGCGAATCAGGAAGAGTTTAGATAATGAATAATAATTTTAGATAATGAAGTCTACACGTTATCCAAAATAGACTTTCAAAATAAGTACATTTGTTCTGTTATGTTGTTTTCCCTTTATATTATGTATCTTTCCTTTATTTCAACATTAGCAATGTTTTGAAGTAATTAATTATATTCAAATGTTGGATATGACTAATCCCAGACCAATTAGTTGATGAAGACCTTATGCTTACTGTTATTAAAACCACTGAAAAATCATTTAATAAATTGCCCGATAATTCCGCTTTACAATTCAGTTGCGAACAAGATTACTTGCTTATGCTGTGTAGAGAAGATGGTTTTAAAGTTTTAGCTGAAAACTTGTTAGACCTGATGGTGGCAAAAATTATTCAACATGAATTTTTTCATTTATTACTGAAATGAATTTTTAGCAACAAGAGACGTTTTTTCTGAAACCAAGTGAACTACCAACGGATACTGTTGGTAATGATTGCATTAAGGTTCATGTGCACGTGAGTTCATTTGATTTTAATTTTTGTATAGGTATCATTAATGCATTCAGTGTATTATAAATGAAATGGAAAAACTGACATGTCGTTATGTATACATAATGCTATCGGGATGATAGTAAGAGATCGTTTAAAATTCATAATGTTAAGAGAGTTTTTGTTGTTATAGGCGCTGAGAAACATTTTTTTAATACAGGTCAAGCCATGCAGGGATGATTTCCAATTAACAATGAATGATCTCAAAAGCTGTGTCAATAGTAATCCGGATAAAATTAATCGAAGTTTACAACAGTTTTTAGAAATTTTGGCAATGCAGGAAGTTTTTTTCATGCAGTAAGTGAAATATGAAATATTGTTTACTATTCTATACAAGTTTTGAATTGTTTAGTATAAATATTAAGTATTGTTAAAATCAAAGTAACTTTCTGTACAGAGAGTATTTTGAAAATCAGTCAGAGAAGACTAACACCCGTAAATTATGATACTTATTTGTTAGTTAGCAGATATAGGCCTAAACTATTCATGCATCAGTAAGTTAATTATGGTTCGGGAAATTTCTCAATATCATTTTTTTCTCTTGCCGATGCACATTTTCATATCCAGAGGCCGTTTTGTGAGTTATGGAACGGGGGAGTGTTATCTTATGGATCCGAATCAGTTCGGCTTTGAAGGAAGAGATGTGCCCGAGTTGGAGGAAGGAAAGTATGTTGCCATTGGTGCGGCGAAGAGTGTACGAATAATTGAAGGACCGCGAGGCTTTAAAGATGGCATCAATGCAGCGTTAGTAATCGATGGTTAGCACAGTTTCTTCTAGAATTCTGATTTTCTGGTAATCATTACGTATCAATCACTCGGAATTTGAAAATTCACGAAACAGTAAATTAATTTTTTCATTTATATTAATTTAAGTGAAAAAAGCGGCATTCCATATTGACAACCAAAACTTGCTTGAAAAGGTAGAACAAGTCCTTCGAAAGAGTAGAACTGATTTGATGCGTGGAATTGATCAGCAGTCAGTAATTGTTCTGACTAAAGCCCTTAAAGGTATTTTCCTAACGATAAATGCTAAATAGTAATAGTTGTAAAAATTTAAATTTAAAAAGGTAAAAATTTGCTAATTATGTTTCCCGCAGTTTTTTTTTCAAATCTTCTGCTATCTTCCCATTTATATATTTCTCAATCTTTAGTGTAAATGATTTATGATTGTGTCAAATTATAAAAAGAATTATGTGCTTTATTACTAAATTAATTCCTAATTGCGTTGCGAAATCGGTTTTTTCTATTTATACTATTTTCTTAAATTTTGTGTAAGAGTTTAAAAAAAACTGTGATTACAGGATTGTTCGTACGTTGTATTTATGGTAAAAATCGTACATTCGCTGTTGCAGGTATTTCGAAAGAAAATGCAAAAACAGCAAAGTACGATCTTGTAACATTCATTCTTTACTCTATTACCGCTGTTCAAATCATCACTTTTTTCTTGTTTTTTAAGATTGGTAACCAAAGAGGGTGAAATGACCGTTGAGAAATACTTCTGGATGAAATATTCTATAAAATTGAAGTGGCCAACACTGCCATTAATTGTGGAACGGTGTCAACCGGTAAATAATCTTTATCCAATGGAAGTACTAAGTGTATGTGAGAATCAGCGGGTATCCAAATCACAGCAGACATCATCTCAAGTCCAAACAATGATACGAGTAAGTGTTGAGTGCTTTAACTTCTAGCACTTTTTGACATGAGGATAATTTAATTCTTGAAATTTGGCTTTTTTTTTATTTACAGCTTCTTTTCCAATATTTTTTTTTCCGAAATTTCAAAATATCCATATGAAATATACATTAAAATGGGGTAGTTACTGTTTAATGCCATGTCATAGATCACGAAGTTTTGTGTAGTCAAATTTATCAACTTATTTTTCAGGCATGTGCCACACTTCCATCTGTTCGACTTCAACAAACGGATGCATTGAGTAAGGCCATGAAGTTTAGCGCAAGTAAATGGTTGGATAAGTGTAATGTGGCTGTTACAAATAATTTGGAGGTGTTTATTCATTCTTTTTCTCCTTCTTATTACATTTTTACTTTTATAGGTGTAATGAAATTTCTATAAGTGGTTAGAGCTTAGAAATTTCCAGGGATAAAATTTAAGTTTATGTTGAGTTGTTGCTGTATTATGTTTCTACATCGAAAATAATAGCTAATGGAGTCACTATGAAAGAATGCTTCGTATTTTATTTTTATAGTTCACTGCACGTGTACTTCCGCCCCCAGATATTGAATATCGTACGAACGGATGGATAAAACCGGACGCAAAGGTAAACAGAAGTATTCTTTCGATTTCTTCGTAAATTTTCAGTGATATAATTTGAAAGTTTCTACCGTATGGATTCTTGAAATGATTTCATGTCCTCATATGAATCAGCTTATAACTTTCTACGTTTGCGAAAATTGTTCAATATTTAGACTTCTTGGGCAGATGGAAAGAATCAGTATCTGATTCCGGCTGTTTGTAAAAATTGGTATGCGATAGCATTAATGGGTGCACGAGAAGGAAGACTTAATGAAAGTCAATTTCGGTGTGGTTTTTAGTATTTTATAGATCTTAATAGTTTAAGCTTGCTAGATAGAGAAAAAGATGTATTTCTGGGCAAGTAATATTCAGAAATATGATTCGGTTTAAAGAAGTTGTCAATTTCACCATTTTTTATTTCTCAGCAAAGCATCTCATGAATGTTGTGCAATATTTTCAGTAGATATGTATATACCTTCTTGCAACAGTGTCGTCAGCATGGGATGGAAATGAGCGAGCCAAGCGGATGTGAATATATTCATCGCTCAAAGCAGCAGGATATTGAACCATTGGTTATGAAGGCGAAGAATTCGGGCGCAACGTTTATTCATTTTGTAACTGCGGATGAGTTGAATTATCATGGTTATTATTTTCTGAAATATTTAGAACATAGCGGATTTAAAAGCTTTAACAAACAGATTTGTTTTAATTCGATTTCATAGAGATGATTTTTATCGCGCAATTCAATATTTATAGATTACTTTTTTTGTTTGTTTATTTATTTGCTTTCTTCTCTTGTTATATTATTCCTTCATTAAAACTTCCTATTTTGAATTTCACGGTGGTTTTCAGACAATTTTTAATTAGATTATTGGATAATTGATTTGGATATCTTATAGAATTCTAGTGATATTTCACTTCATGCATTTTCTTAGAATGATTTAGTTGTTCACTATTTGTCTTGGTTGGCTTTCCAGTTTTTAGAAATGATTTAAATTTTCTTCATATAATGGTAATGTGTCTCAAGCATAATACGTTTCTTCTTTCCCTGTTCTTTCATTGATTTACCTCTTTACTTTATATTCAATATCGATAATTTTTGAGCTTTTTCTGTGAGTATATTGAAGAGTTCAGAGTGATGTTTCTGTAACAAAAATGTTTTTTAGCACATATGAAATACATCGAGTCGCAAGAACAAATTGTTACACAGGACTTGAAAGCATCTACTGCAGTAGCAGTCATACAAGGCAGATATCAAACACTGAATAATATCGTTAATAAAACGAACATAAAAATGGGAGGAATGAATTATTCAGTTCATCTTGAGACAAAGTGAGCGAATTTTATTTCATTTTTTCCGTTTTTTTGCAATGGTTTTTAAAAGCTTTCATTGGAACATAACTTTTCCCATATTTGTGCGACATTTTAGCTGTGACGAATGGCTAACGAGACCACAGCTTCTCATTGTCGGTTTGGATATTGCTCATCCTATTACTTCAGTAACGTCTGGAAAAGATCGAAATGGTGTTCCGTCAGTTGTTGGTGTAAGTAACAGTTCATTTAATATTTTAAGATGAAATTTTCAATTTTTTTGTTTTTTACTCACAGCCCCTTTAGTTTCTGAAATATTACATTAATACATCAATATGCTTCAAGATTTTGCTTTTCAGTATTCGGCAAACATTAAAAAGCATCCATTAGATTTCATTGGCGGATATCGATACGGCAAGGCGAATATGGAAGAGGTATATTTGGTTTTTATTATTTATCTTTTGATATCAGCCGATATTTATGAGTGACATGGATCATTTAATTCTTCAGCATATATGTGAGTATTCAAATTTTTTACATGAACGGGAGATGCATGTGTACAAATTAATATGAATTAAACAAATTATGCTGCTTATGGCACCATTTATGTTTTGATAATGCTTTCATAATTTTTATTTTTTATATTTTACTTTTAGATGGCAGACAATACGCTACGATGTGTATTCTCGGATATTATGCGTTATTTCCATGCAAATCGTGGGAAGCCGCCTACGCATTTGTTTGTTATTCGTGATGGCGTATCCCAGGGACAACACAAATATGTAAGTTTTTTTTCATTTTTCTGTCCCCTTTTTGCATATTTTAAGCATGGATTTTGTTGGCTTACTTACAATATTTGGTTCAAGTCTTAAAACTGTGATTAATAATTTAATCATAAATTTTTAATTATAAAAGGATTTCGATTTCTATCTCTACAGATCATGAATTTCGAAATAGAGCAGATCAAAAGTGCATGCCACATGGTTGGTGGACCTAACTTTCGCCCTCATATTACTTTCATTGTGCTTACAAAGTTGCATAGCTTGCGCTTGTATAAGAAGGTTGATTCACTTTCTCATTATATCAAAACTTTTGAGATTTTTTAAAGGGATTTAATTATTGTAGAAAATGTTGCTGATATATGATGCAATATGCAATTAATTCACAATAAAAATTTTCATTTAAGAATTTTTTGATCACACGCTAACTACGATATGTTACGTATTAGCGTTCTGGCTATATAACTTTATTTTGTCCTACTAATTCTTATTAATTCGAAGCACCACTTTTTATAGATTATTCGTAAACAGGATCGAGCAGCGGCGCAAAACATAAAACCGGGTACTGTTGTTGATGAGCATGTAGTGAACCCCGTAATAAATGAATTTTATTTGAATTCGCATTCTACATTCCAGGTTTATTACAAGCTTGTTTTAGCTTTATTTCTCAAGGATTTTATATTGAAAGTAAGGAAATACGAAATTAAGTTTCTTGATTATAATGAATTTGATAGGTTGCTTTCGTGGAAGTAATAAAGCGTTATACTGATGACTAAGTAATAGAAGTTTTCTGAATTTTGATCAAAAATTTTAGGGTACTTCAAAGATACCACGCTATACACTAATGTATGATACTTCGAATATGAAGGCAGATGTAATGCAAGGTATCGTGCATGCACTATCGTATGATTTCCAAATTGTGAATATGGCAGTGTCAGTTCCAGCTCCAGTGATGATAGCTTCGCGTATGGCTAAGCGTGGTCGCTCTAATTATGCAGCCATGTAGTAAGTTTTAATTTTTGTAATGTCTGATATGTTAGATTCCAGAAATTATTTAATTTCGTGACTATAAGCAAAGTTTTTATAACTCCATGAATGTTCTATTTCACATTTTACATGTAATCAGCTGAATTTTAAATAATTTTCAGCGGAGATGAAGCTGAAAATTCTGATAATGGTAATGGCGTTGAGAAAGATTTGGTCGAATTGAATAATCAGCTGAGCTACGTTAGTAAACCACTGGAGTCCGTACGATTCAATGCTTGAATAGCGTTATTTATTATATATTTTTTTTGTCTTATATATATTTATTCTTCTGAAAAGCATGCTTTGGATTTCTTTTGGAGCTCCACAAATATCGAGATATTTTTATTTCACTTTCATTCAGGTAGTCTGTCACCTGTTATGGTGGACATGAATGAGGCAATAAATGATTTTCTTACGCTATCACTTCTGCTCATCTCACAATTTTCCGATATAACTTTTACTTCTCATTCGGGTTGAATGTAGCTTTCATTATAGTTCTTTTAACGAAATATGAAAAACGGATTTATTTAAATAAATAGAGCTAGCTAAAGCATTCTGCCAAATCTCTTAGTCTTCCTTTAGTTTAATTTGGCAGAATAATCTGTACGATAATGAAATCGTACCATTTTATTTGTTACTTGGTTGTATAACAATTGACATATCATTGCATGCCTACTTCTTTTTAAAGAAGCAAAAGGTGAGCAGCTTTATAACTTCCAATACATCTGATTAAAGCACTTGAAGTAGTGTTTTAGTTAGATCAATGTAATGATAATAGCTTAGTCTAACACTTCCTGATTTTATTTCAATGAGGATAATCATTACCCTCAGTGATGCAGGAAAAGAAACTAGGTGAAACTTTTGTAAAGTGCTAAACTCGAATTAATTTCTGGTTTTGAGATGTACATTCATCAAATCATGTTTGTTACAGGTATTTTACTAGTTCATTGTCTCCACCATTTGACAGTATTAAAAGCACAAGTTGGAATCGTTGGTATTTGTAATCGAGTTATAACTAGTCTGAATGTTTCATAGGCGGTAATGTCATGTCGTACGTTTTCTGCTTAAAGAAACTGACTGAAGTAATTTCAGATTTCGGTAATACAGGTTTAAATAGTTTACACCTGAACTTATGCATACTCCTCCATACAGGGATTTTGAATTGTTTTATTCTTTTGAATTGCGCTGTTCTATCCTCTGGCTTTGCTGCCGTATCTTAACATTGCTAATAAGTCGATTGTTGATTCTTAGTATTATCTGCTTGATGCTTTGTTCGATTTTTCCACATTTCACTTTTCATCAATTCCTCAATTTTCGTCATTTTTTGTTGGTGAATTTTCTGTTTTACAAAGTGATGTCATGACTTGAGATTTATTTTTCGGCATTAAAACGTGTTTTCACTTTTATTGAGGTAACAGCTTCCCGCCGTTTCCCATAGGAATGAAATGATTTAATGAGAGTTTCTCGAAAAAAATTGCTTGCTAAGTTTTGAAATCTTCATTATGAAGATAACTAAATTTTCTTTAAAAAATCCCTTCTCAAGATTCTGCAACTATGGTTAATGTATTGATAAGAAGGTCAAAGTCTGGATAGTCGAGTTTGAATTACAAAAAAACAATCAGAACTTGAAGAAGAAATACATTTATGGCAAGAATAACTTTTTCAAATAGCAAGCGAAAAAAATGAAGTGTGCATAAATTTTAAGAAATATGTGGTAGTTTCATTCTTAATTTTATTATCTGATAAGTGAACAAAAAAAAAAGTATCACTTGAAGAAGGTATTAAAAGAACAAACGAATAAGTAAATAGTTACTAACAGTGTGCAATAAAACATGTGAATTTGATCTCATTCTTTCATTTCATTCATGAATTCGAATGAATTTAAATTGGATGCTGAGAAACAATTTATATAAAAAGACGAAAGGTATATAGAAATCAGAAATTGGTAAATGGATCAAAGGGAATAAATGAATTTCAAGACAAAAATGTCGATTGTAAAAAGGAGGAACATAAAATGAAGGTGAATTTACACTTGATAATATTGGATCCTTCCACCAATAGCGATCTAAGAGTTTATGAATTCGAAAACTTTTATTCTCCAACTTCTATTAAACATCTGTTTATATCTTTTTTCTGATTTTACTGAAATGCATGAGCTTATTTCAACTTCCATCTAAGTTACAAAAACGCAAAGCTTCGGAAGAATGATTGCCTAAAATTTTCATCCTTTCGCAAAATTTCGATCTCAACCTGCTATTCTGGTTTTGAATTGTCATCTATATCACCCTTATCCTGACATAAAGCCTGAATTTCTCGGCTATCGTAGATATAGCATCCGTGTAATGACTACTTTAGAAACCCGCTGCTAATGAAAATCGCGTCATGCAATCAATTATTTCACTTATTGCAGTGTCAAAAAATTTTTACGGAAAAAAAGGTAAGACGATAAGAACGATAGGGCAATCCTACTGCTTTATCAGATTCATACTGTTACATGCTTACTAAAAGACTAGATTGCTTACTTGATTGGCAGAACTAAGCTATCATCTATTTCAGTTTTGAACAATTCATATATTTATTATAGTGATTGGCAATGAAAGGCATAAACTGATGAGCAATAAACACATATCATATAACCTGTTTAAACATGAAAAGAAAGGGGAAGACAACACAGTAATTTAAGAAAGTAACATTTTTTAGATGAGAATTTCAATCATATCAATGAAGCGAGCGATAGAACAATCGTTCGATCTGGAACTTAGATATAAAATATACAGCTCAATAACATAATGCGTTAATAAGATAAGTGAAAGGATAGAAGAGGTATTATCCATCTATTCACTATGCAGCAAGAATCTAACCGTTATATATAATTTCTCAAAATGCAGTTAATGAAGAAAAATTTCCGACTCTCACAATTAAATTCTCCATCCGTACATCAGGTAGGATAAAGTAAACAAATTAAACAAAGTAATTCCCACTACTACGTTTTGAGCTCTTCTCAAGAAAGTTCATAAAAGGCTGAATGCGATATATATTTCACTACTTCGAACATATGATACACAATCGATATAATTAAGTACTCTTTCCATTGTTTTAAACGAGAAAGGATTAATAGTGTTATTCATTGAAGATGAACTAATGCACGCAACATATATGAATCCGAATCTGTGATTTACTATAGACAGTGATGCATTTCATGCTAACTTATTTCCATAGATATTTAAAAATCCAAAAAAAAAATCAAATCAAATGTGAGGGATGAGCAGAGGGAAAAACAACAAATATGTATAATTTAACAATACGATCCCAAACCAAAAAGTTGAATCTAAAGGGTCATCATATTAAAATCACTAATCATCAGTGTATAACAACACGACATTCCATCAAATTTTTTTAAAAACAAATTATTTCCATGAAAACAAAAACAAGTACAAAGAATACTGTATAAAGTTATAAAAATAAAAATTCTGATATCAAATCTTTGTAACAAGATGTTGTTACAGCGTTGGCAAGAAATGCTAATTACATTTATCTTCTTTTTCCTCTACCATAGAAAAGCAATAAAATCTGCTCTTCGTTATAACAAAAGAAAATAATAGGTAGAAAACAAAACTATAAAAATTTAAAGCCAATTTAGGCATACCTCCCTGAATTGCAAGATATATAATTATTCGGGTCATTCGGACATCAGTCAACATTTCTTGAAACCCTCTTCTCGTAAATGCATTTTTGATTCCTGCTCGAATAATTTTACTTTGATATGTGTAAACAGCGGCAAAAAGTGTAAATCATAACATTCGTATTTTAAGGATGAAATACCATCCGTATGTTGACGAAACGCTGTTTTGGCTAATAAATCATATCGACATCTGAAATTGATTTCTCTTCTCAGATAATTTTGGTATCAGAATCCTCTTACAATAAACTATTTTTTAAAAACAAGGAATTCCTGAGTATTTTTTAAAAACAAGGAATCTATATATACATACACCTATAAGCTACAGCTATAAATAAAAATATGGAATTCATTTCAATAATAGAAATTGCATAAGGAACGAGAAACTAACCTATTGATGGGATTTCTTGCCTCTGATTTATGCGTAATCATTTGATAGCGAGCAATTTCCGACGGATAACGCATAATTTTATAGCCAGCAGAAGTTACTCTAAAAAACAAATATTTGTTTAAAATGATTAACATATGAATTGATTTGAATTCTAACATTGACAGATTGCTTCGTTCTATGTCTCTATGGGTAGCCAGGCTCCTGCATAACCACCTTACTCTTATTAACTAATCTAAATAAATAAATATCTTTTTATTGCAATTTGTCAGAAAAATTATAAATTTCTTCCTCACCGCATTGAGAGATCATCGTCTTCACCACCCCAGCCCCAATAACTGTTCGAAAAGCCATTAATTTTCTTGAACTGTTCAGTTCTAATAGCACAAATACCTCCGAATATTGATCCATAAGGCAATCTGTAATGAGCAGCTAGTCAATAACTACCATTTCCAATATGTCGAATAAACCTCAAAATAAGATGTCTAAGGATTTCTTCATATTTCACCCTTGGAACCGATAAAGAAATTAAAACTTCGCAAAATACACATTAATTTCAGATGTGGAAATAGCTTGGAAAGATAATCACTTCAAAAATTGAATTTTGAAAAGTGAATTATTTATGTATATAATGATTATAGAGAAGCTAATTTAAAACTTTATATCGAATATTCAAAGTATCAGAAAGTTGAAATAATTCCGGTAAAATCAGCTAGATTTCACTAGCATACTCAGTTCCTTAGCATGGTTCATCTTTTGGCTACATAAGTAGAAATACACAAGATCCTTCTAAAAGAGAAATAAAGTGTTGATAGACAAAAAATCCCGTTTAGTACATCCAATTACCACATTGTAATGAAATAAATTTAAAAAATGAAACAAACTTGTATTGAAATTTATTGACCGCAACACTCATATGCCTTGGCTGGTCGGGACAGGAATAAATGTTTCGGTCATCTTCTGCCAACAAATCAACATCGTGAAACACGAAGCATTGCCAATCGTAAAGTTTCATCGCTTCTACATATCCAACATTCATTAACTTGCCACGATTGAATGTTTCATTCTCATGTTGCTCAACCACAAAAATCGCATAATCAAGTTGTTGCTTAGTGAGTAATGAATGAAGATTGTGCAACAGAATACGTAAATGAGCTTCTCGATCTCTAAAATATACGTGGCATATTGAACTGACTCAATAAATATCGTGTTGAAATAACGTTTAGAAATTATAGATATCAAAGCTTATGCCTAAAACTGTACTTCTCCAATAACTTAAATTAAATTAATATTGTACTTAAAAGCAAACCTGTAAGGCACAATAATAGCAACTCGGTGTCTTGCTTGACAGCTTTTAGGCTTTCCATGGCCACCCGGTTCTAAATACGGGTTCAATCGTTCGATTTCTTCGAATGTCGGTTCATCATACCAAACTTTTATTGGACCAACCAAACCAGGTGGTGTTATAGGACAATTATCCAAGCTAGAATTTTGCCGTACCATTTGTAAGTCTAGTTGACGTGTTGATAATGTTTCATTGTCAAACAGTCGTCCGATATACTGTGGACCTGCAAATGAAATATTTAAAATCCTGTAAGAATGAATTTTGCTTTTTTGTATCAGACAATAATATTATAGTAAAAATTAAGCTAAGAATTTAGGAGTGCCATCTGTCTACTTATTCAAATATGTACATCAGAACAAAATATTAGCAAAACAATTCATTTCATCTATGCAAAATTAAAGCCTATCCTTCTTTCTCATAAAAAACTAAATTCTCAAGTAAAAATATAGAAACAAACAAAATACTAATCTTTTGTCCTGTATATAAACTTTTAAATTTATGAAAAATATTATATACATCTAAGAAAGTTAAACTTGAGCAAAACAATAACCTGTAATAGTGTCTAACGTCGAATTATGGATATTTCCATTGCTGTTTGAAAAGTTGACACTCTCTGTGTATGTTTCTACTGGCTTATTTATTGAATCATTAGCGATGGATTTATCAGCTATTGGGTAAACACTAGCTGAATCATCGCTGAATAAACTTTCAGTAGACGAATTATAAAATTCCGAAGGAATACTGACTGAATTATCAATTGGAACAGCACTAGTCAAATGAGATCTTCTTTCATCAATCAGTAGAATTTTCGTGGAATTCTGACCAATGCTACCGTTGATATTATGCCCCAGAACGATTTTCTGCCTACTACTTTCAATTATTGGCCTCCAAATGTGATAATCATTAATAAACGACAAGCCACCGCCTAGAAAAATATGCGCTGCAGCACCAAATATTAACAAAATGATAATGAAGCGTCCAGCCGTAGGCATCCTTTCGTTCGCATAGTAATTTATGCTTCATCCTCTTCAGCATCGGAAATAAATGAACGTTTCGACATTCGTCTTTGCGTTAACCAATCGATAAAACCTGTATAAATAAACAAATATGCATATATTACAAGGTTATTATCGGTAACGTCAATTACGTCGGAAAAAAGTAACGTTAAACGTGAAATTATCGCGTACTACTAATTCATGTGAAAGCATGAAAAAGATAAGCATAAAAAAACTTTAACCCCTTTAACTGATTAACAAAATTAATAATTTTTTTTATCACTTACGAATCGTTTCAACCAAATGTACACGCTGTTAACCGAAGAATTCTTTTATTAATAACGTGAACTATTTTCGCCGAATTACCATCTGAAGTATTGCTTTATCAGCATTAATCAAATAATTCTGTAACAATAATTCTGAATGCCGTATTAACGCTAATCGTTCCGGACTACTGCATAAAGCCGTAACCAAAAGAATTAAACACATTCTTGATCATTTACTCTAATCAACTGCCTAGAAAGAAATTAAAGGTAAGTTTGAAATTTGAAAACTTGAAAAAGAAAATAAATTTCTTTAAAAACTGTATGAAACAATACTTTTCATTCGCTTCTGGTCTTCATTTATTAATGAAAAATATTCCCGGAAAGAAGAAAAAAACGGTAAGTGAATCCAGAAAATAAATTTCTTCTTAAAATGATTTTTTTTTCCTCTCCTGAATGCCGTTCAATTCCGGGTGTTATTTATTCTAATTAAAAAAAAAGTGAATGTGGAAATTCTTCAAACTTTCAAAATCGAATTTTCATCAATCATCCATCATTCCGGTCACTAAAAGAAAGTGATCGGAAATTTGAACCGGTTATATGATCACCATCACTCAATCCATTTCCATCTTCAAAAAGACATCTCTCCTCGCTTTTGTTATGGTCAACCTCCTGACTATTCTGGCATTCGGTGGCACTTTATTTTCGGTGGTAACTTTTTCGCTCGAGAGTTTGGGTTAGATTAGAATCGCAAAGGTAAGCTAGTTATCTTGAAGTTACCCATTTAACCAAATATGCCTTGAAGTAAATGCGCAATTGCTAATGGCGCATGTTTACTATGCAGTATCTGCATGTTACTTATCTTTGATGTTTTATGAGACGTAAAATTACATGCAGCGTACGTCACTATGATGTTTGCTTATTAGCAAGCAGAATTAGCAAATGAAAGAGAGAAAATAAAATCGTGACATGAGAAGGCTACCGGTGAATTTGATTTTTTTCTCAGTGAAGAAAAAAATTCAATTAAATTCAACGATCGAAACGAATTAAAATAATATCAAGTTCAATTTTTATACAGCAAAAACAGCCTCAACTACTTACTGTAATACCATAATCAACCATAAAATTGCAGAATGACTACCGAACAAACAGGATGGGTCAAAAATACTTGATAAAACCTCCTCATAAATAAGAATCCGGCTAGCAACTTAGATTTACAAATCCGGCATAACAATTTAAATTTAAGAATCCGGTATAAAGTTTGAAAGGTAAGCCAAACTATAATGATTATAAAAAGAAACATTCATAGCATAAATGGGAAATTACGTGAATTTGAAAAGCAGTAATTGTGTCACGTAAGAATGACGTAAAAGTGATGTTGTTTACGTTAATTCAATGATGATATAATTTCTAAGCAATGCCAATTTCATACTGCTTAAACGTCTGAATTTTTGGTATTTTAATCAATAAATAATGCAAAAATTTTTCACATTTTCTAATGAATAGAAAATTTTCTAAAAATTTCAATAACGAACACTTTTCTAGCAGCACTTTTAAATTTTAAATTTTCAATCTATAATAAATGTAATTTAAATTTTCTAAGATATCTCGAGAGTTTCAATAATTTTCAATCAATAATAAATGTAGTTGAAATTTTTAAAGATAAGATATCTGAGAGTTTCAATAATGATAATCATGATAATGATAATCATGATAATGATATAATGATAATGATAATCATAATAATGATAATTACGATAATGATATAATGATAATGATATAACAATAATCAATAATCTTTTTTAATCATATGAATTCATTTATTGGAAAGTACATTCATATCTATCTTGCATATTCGCTATTTTTTCTTTACACCATCGCTACAATGAAAAAACAAAATTGAAATTAAAAGAATTAATTTCTATCAGAGAGGATTTGAAATTGCTAATTCCTATGAAATGCATAAATAAAATAGGAATAGGATTTGATAATCGAAGAAGAGTGAGGATTAGAATTGTATCTTTAATGCTGCTCATATGCTGCAGCATTGTCGTATTTGTGATGGTCAACAAGTTAAGGCCATATAATGGCATATCATTATATATCTCTCAACGATGATGAGTTCAAAAGGTCACATTAATGGTCATATGGCAGCATATCAATTCATTCTATCTCTCCTTCAGCCACCAGAAACACTTGTAAAGATAGAGGAAACCGAAACAATTAGAGATATTCCTCACATCTAATCGCAAAACTAATCTCTAGTTTCCGCGATAAAGTGCAATAAACTTTCAGCAAAACACTTACATACACGCATACACCGACACATACACGCACACACAGACACATACGCGTACACATACACGCATACATGCACGAGAATATACACATTTAAGAAGTGAAAAGGAATTTTTATCAGTCTTTCTATTCTGTGCTAGTGTCTTTCATTATTATCTTTACACTGATAATGAATTTTATCAGAAAATTTTTACGGAAAAAATTTCAATAATTTTCAATATTTCAATAATTTACCATTTTCCATGGAATTCAATGAGACAATCAATTCCAAAAGTAATAAATATTTAAAATGTGAAAAGCAAAGTAGTTTTTTTTTTGAGTTAACTTAAAGAAAAAGAAAATTAACTCTTTTTTTGGTGCAATAACAAAAAAAAAATCTAATTTAGCAAATGTTGTTACTTTTCCGTCAATCAATAAAGTTGAGTTATTGTTTAAAGTAATATATTAATTGTTACAGTTATCTTTTTTCTATAAATCATTTTGCACTTTTCCATTTTTTGCTTCATTTTTGTGCAAATGAATATTTAGCGAATATCAACAAGAAAAAAAAAATCATACAATAATCGTATAATATCATATAAAATAATCAATAAAAATCAGTAATCAATAAAAAAATCATATAGTAATATTAGCATTTATATTTGAATTGAAAAAAAAAAAGAGGAATGAAATTTTAAGGATAAATTCATCATCTTATCATATTTGTTACATTTTGCTTAATGATAATTAATTAATTAATTATCAGATGTGCACAAAAATTACTCATTAAGATCAGAACATGAGAATTAGGTGAAGGAATTAATCTCTCAAAAGTTTGTTATTTCAGAAATTCCATAAATAAACTTTTGTATATGATATGATAACATAGAATTGATAAATCTTCAATAATGATGGAAAAAAATTCCATGAATGATTCATTATCAATTCGTAAGCATAGATTAGATTCATGGATCTGTCTTAGCTATGCTTTTCCATAAATATAATTAAACAATTATTACCATTACGGATCAGTAAAGCTAGATTGCTGCGGCCTTCAAACGAATCATTGGTGCGAATTTGACGAAAAGTTTACCTGAGATTCCGAAATTATTGAATGACCTCAAGAGTAGAACTGAGTGCTTGTCTGAATCACGGAGTCGAATGAGTCAATCTGACGTGTTGGAGACGTGATAGGAGTGGGTTGAAACGACGTCGAAACAAAACCTCGTTCAAGTTCGATTCCTTTCACACATATATTCCGCTCGAGTTGGGCGGAGTTGGAGAATTCAGTTAAGGTAAAGGAAAAAACAGTTAGCTTGAGAGCTTAAGGATTAACTGCGATTATTGGAGATAAGGAAGAGTGATGAAAGTAAAGAATATCTGATCTTGGCTCCTCGAGATTGATTTTGGAGATAAGGTATTGGTGATAATTAAGGGTTATTAGGTCCTGATCATTTGATCATCATTACTATTCCTTATACTTACTTATATGATCTGTACATCAGAAATAAAATTATAACATCAAACGGACAAGAAATTATGATAGATATTAACTAAATCTAGCAGATGATAATTCTTTCGTCACATGGATATGATAACGATCATGTTGATTAAATTGATATTCACTTCGGTTATTCTGATGATACATGGAAATCTTAATCAAACTGAAACTGAATTCTTAATTAAATTTCCAAAAAAGAAATCTAAATTTCTTTTAAACCAAAGAGCAAAAGTATCATCAGATTATTTCAGAAATTGTGAATGATAAGAATGAAATGTATCATGCTTCATTTGATAATCAAATGAAGCAAACATAAAATTGATAACAATTGATAGGAAAATGAAAAGAGAGGTTGTGAAACGAACGAAATTAAAGTGCCGAACATTATTAAGAAATTTTTTATTTCCTTTTTATCAAAATGAATTCAGCCTGTCACTTCGTGCAAGAAAATGAAACCTAAATTTAATTAACTTTACGTCTGCATGCTTAAGTTAACTAAATTTCATCCTACTTTCAATATTAACTAAAGATTATGAACAATATATAATCATAGTATAATAATAATAATAGTTATAACAATAACGATATTAATAATAATTAATAATAATAACAATAATAATAACTAATAGTAATGATAATAATAACAATAATTAATAACAGTAACAATAATAATAACAAATAAATAAATAAATAAATTGATAATAATAACAATAATAATAATAACAACAACATTAGCATTAATATTAAAATATTAATAATATTAGTGGAATTAATATTGTTATTAATACGAATAGCAATAACAATGATAACAGCGAAAAAAATGATAGTAATATATAATGAAAATATCACTAACAATAATAATGACAATGTGAGGAAGAAATAAATAAACTGATAATAATAATAATAATAATAATAATAATAATAATAATAATAATAATAATAATAATAATAATAACATTACTATTATTATTAAAATATTAATAATATTAGTGATATTAATACTGTTATTAATACGAATAGTAATAACAATTATAAAAACGAAAAAAATGATAGTAATATAAATGATAAGAATATCACTAACAATGATAATGACAATATGAGGAATAAATGATAGGTTTATCATTATCAAATTAAATGAAAATGAAATAATGTGAAAATACCGCCTGGAAGAAATTCATCGAAATTCCCGCAGCAACAAATTCATCGAATGACACAAATCACACGATTTCAATTTCGTTGCTGTAGTAAACATAAATGCCATTGTGTTCTCAAATGATTAATTCATTATCATTTAGTCAGAGAGAAATAACTATTTGATATATCACGACAAATCCTTGTTATCATTTTGATGAGTTGAAGGAAATAATGATCATTAAATTTGGATATTAATTTTACTCCTA
>JABVXU010000371.1:0-53958 GCA_013365365.1 Cruorifilaria tuberocauda
TTTATACGATTGATTGTCGAAAGGATTACATTTAGAAAGTAAAAATTTCTTTAAGAATTAATATAGGAAAGACGAGGAGGCGGTAGTTTTCCTATATGTTGTTATTTTGCTTTATATTCTGCATTTCGTTGAGAAACTTTCGGAATTATATTCTGAGTTAGCATAACAATGAAGTTTTTTGTTTTTTCGTTTGATATTTAATAATTCCAATAATATATAAAACCAATCTTGCTCATATGATTTTTGAAATTTAGATACGTTATGATCTTCACACATTGGCTTTTAAATTATACATGTTGCTTAGCTATCGCAGATTATAAATTAGATTTTTTATTTGCAGATGTGGATTTGAAAGCTACCGCTAAATTGTTTGCTGGACGTTTTGCATGTGGTTCGTCGGTAACAGCAGCTGATGAAATAGTGGTGCAGGGTGATGTAAAGGATGAAATACTTGAAATAATAGGAACAAAATGGCCATTTATTGATTCTAATTTAATTGAAGATCTTGGTGATCAAAAACGTTAAGTATGAGATAGTTTTTAGTGTGTTAATTGATATTGCATTCACTTCCATCATCGGTTTGATGGTTTTCCTTCGTGTTTCTATGCTATTGTCGTAATAATTTATCGGGTGGATAAATGTTATGTTTTCTTTCCTGAATTTTCTCAAGAATCTTGGCATCTGAAATGCATTCTTATGTTTATTTAATCGCTGTATGCAGGAATTTTATGCATTAGAAATTATTTCATACATGACTGTTTAAGAGATTCTGTTGTTTCCTCTATTTCTAAAATTATTTTCAGATATCCTTTATCCGTTGAAAAGATACCATGAAAGTATTATGAGTAGCCGATTTAAGCTGAGGAAAATATTTGGTACCAAGAATGATTAGTGGGATTTTTTTTCTTGTTCATAGAAATTTTTGCAAGATTGTCTATTGATTTCTGAGCATTTTTTTATCGGCCGCTTTTAAATTTGAAATACCGTATGTGTATTTACTGTTTCCCATGTCTGTATGTAAAATGTGAATTTGTCGAAACTGATTTTAATTTAATAAAATTTGAATAACTGTTCCTTAATTTGGAAGTTCGTTGTGTGTTTTCAATCCTAATATTTAAAATCAATATTTCCGTTTGTCTTTTTATATATATATATAATTTTTCCGCTTTGGTCGCCTTGGTTACATTGCATTCAATAGTTCAAGCGTGTGATATTAGATAAGGTTATTTGAAGAGATATTGAAGTTGTGAGTGCTGTGGCAATAATGGATTTTCTGTTAATAATGGATTTCTTGAGATTGATTATTTGGATTTTCTGTTTAGTTTTTCACTCATTTCCGGCGAGCGTTATCTAATTCGAAAATTTAAATAACCAAATAGAATTGAGGTAAATCTTTGAATACTTTCCGACTAATTCTAAAATCTTGCTGATAAAACCAAATTTAAGAATTTCCATGCTCATAAAAGAGTAACGGTGGGGATTGTGAACTTTGTAGATCAAAGGATATTCTATGCTAATCAAGGTCTTTGATAGGTATTAATTGATTTCGTTTGTGTATTAAAAGTTGTGAAATTTGTTATGAAAGGGGTTTATCGTTATATTGCACTTTTCTATTAATTCGCTCTAGCATCGGTTTAGAGCTGAGAGTTGATTCCTTATTCCAATTCCAGGGATATGTTTAAGTGAATTATTTGTAACAATAAGTTGTAAAGATTGAAAAAAACGGTGAGGAAATATGAGTATTCTGTTAAGGTACTATCAGCATGATCATATCTACTATTGTATGTCGGTGCTTCTTATCAAGACCATAAGTAAGCGTCAAAATGGTAGATTCATTAACTATTCGAAGTATATTCTACCCAGCAATTTTGCTGCATATTTATTGCTTGACGTTGGGAGTTGTTGAAATCTGGTTGTATTGTTATTATTTTTATTCCACAGTATAAATGTACTGGCGGTTAAGAATATTCTTTACTAAATTTTGAAATGCAGGAAGATTGATAGTAATAGTAGGTATCAAGTCGTCTTCGTTTAATCACACCTAAATAAATTGAAATTTTTATATGATTTCCAGTTACAGGATTTATTTGTTCATTTCCTTTGTATGACTTATTGTGTTATGCTCAGCGTCTAAACAAATACCATTTCTATGGATAGTAGTAAAATGGTTTGATTTTATCTTCATATGTTTTCTGGAGTAGAATTTTTTAAGAAACTGATTTTATGACATAAAAAATTAATAATTTTTAAAAATATGTTTTCTATGCTTCTAATGTATAATTTTCTCTTATTTATCTTGATTTTTCATTTGTTAGCATATAAGTTATCTCTGTTTGGGCATATTTTATTGGCATAAATTCCAGGAGCTCTTTTTCGAAATATTACGTCGTAAAACACACATTTTTTGCGATGTCAAGGAAAATGCCACAGTTTTGGAAATTAAAAAAATTATCGAAGGTATTCTAAAAGTAAGCGTAACCTATTTCAGTTATTTAGTTACAAATGTATGAAAATAGATTGTACTTAATGGTTTTATATTTTTATACTGTGATTATGCTTTCAGGTGCCAATCAATAAACAGATTTTGAAAAAGCAAACTGAAGATGGTTTCTGGCATACAATTGAAGACCGTCAAACTCTTTCTGAATGTGGCTATACCCCTCAGAATTCTCGCGCACAAGCACCGGCACCTTTAGCGCTTGTTGTTGCTAACGGTAAGGATAGAATGATCTCAAAAAATTTTAATTTTAAAATTTCGTATAGATTTTTGTAGTGGTTTAGTTTTCTTTGTTATATAAGTATGATTTCGGAAAGAAAATTTTCAATTTTCTTTTCAAGCTTGGCGAAATTACACTTATTATGCTTCAAAAACTTCAGAAAATATTGCATATATGCAGTCGAACTACTAGAAGTTTTTGTTGCAGTTCTGGTCATACTGTTCTGTAATGTTCTGTTAATAATAATTTGCCGACAAGATAACAAAATAGGATGTTTTGTTTTAAAAACCAAACAAAAACGAAGAAGAAAGTCATTTTCACATAACTGATTAATTTTAATCCTTTTTTCCGTAATACTATCAGGCATGATTTAAGGTGATAACTGTTTTATTTGAAGGTTGTGATGGTGTCTAGAGTCTAAATCAGTCGATCACCGAAAGGAGTTTTCACTAATTGTCTGGATCAGTATTTGCCTCCATAAAAATTTGATAATACACTTTTTTCTTTTTCAACCTTATTTCGCTGACTTATTTTTGATTTCAATTTCAGAAGAAGACGACGTTATCATTGAACCATTATCAATTCCGCCACCTGTACCAGATGCAATGAGGCCTGAACAAACCGCTACGAATGATCAATGAGCCTGTATCTTTTATAACTGAACGTTTATACATGTAAACTAGTATTGTGTTTTATTATATTATATCGTCGCCACTTACTTGGCTTTCAAGATTTTGTTTGTCTCAAATAAATATTTTCATCATTTCAGTGAATTTCTCATCTGTTACAATCTATTTCTCCACTATCTAATTCTTGGGAATGTGTTAATCATTGGGAAATAGACATAACTGTATAACTTTATTCGAATTTTTATTGCTTTTAGAAATCGATTTTATCCTGATTAGTTTGCTCTTATATATTATTGATGAAAGGGGAAAATGAACTGTAGCATTCAGAAGACAAAGCAAAGAATGAATTGATTGTTTAAGGAGGAAACTATCTCAAAAGGATTAGTTTTTTCAGGTTTAATCTGCTTTCCTTTAAACTTTTGCGTTGTTTGTAACGATAGAAGGATTTTACAAGTCTCATCATTTGTAGTTATCATATCAAAAAAAAAAGAAATGATCAAGGGGAAACGAAAATTTCGGGAAGCATTTGGGAAAAATGAAAATATTACGCCGAACTACTTTCAACAGCATTTTGGAGAAACTTTAGATCCAGCTGTTGTACCTTCATTATTGTCATTTACAAGTGAACCGAAGCGTATTGTTCTGGTTAGTCGTCGTTTATAATTTGTTTTGCGAAATTCAACTTGTATTCAACTTATGAATGACATTATTGTGTGCAATGCTCGTTTTGCAGGAAGATCTTGGAATAGGTTTATTCCATCAACGATATTCGGAAGTTAAAGACAATACTTTAAAGCAAGAAGAAATTGGGAATTTCGGTTTAAATTCGAAACTCGTGAAAAATTTCGAAATTCTTAATGGGAATCCGATGACCAGCGCACAGCTATCATTGTATACTGTTATCGGTAGATACATTGACCTTTACGCAACAGGATTAAAAGTCGATTGCACAGTACTGTTGCTTTTATTTCTCTTCAAGTAATTATCATTCTGTCTAATAAGTAAAGTGTACATGTATAATCGATTGAGAGAAAACTTCCCACTTAATTTTTAATTGGACTTAAAATTTAAATTAAATTTTTAAACTATAAAGAGAAATAATTCAGCCATTATATTGCCTGCATGCTATCAATCATGTTATGCAAACACGAAATATGGTGATAGGGAATAAACAGTTTTTGCAAGAGTGTCGCGACAAGGTATTTTTTCTATAGTTTTAATTGTTTTCAACTAATTTGCTAATTAGATAGCAATGTTTATTGTTCTACCACAATGAAGGGTAATCTTCTGCATTTCACTAGACAAAGCATGGGGTAGTAGTATTGTTCTGTCTGATATACTCTGATCTGATATGCTTCCAGAGCTTTATTATAATTTTACTGCTTTCTTGAGAATGAGTTTAAGTGGCGCGAAGAAATGAGCGTTATTCATCCATTTTTCCAAGTTTGAATTCTAAGTTTAGGGGTCGTTGACCGAAGATGATATTGAAAAGGCACGTGACCAAGGATTGTCGCGACCGAAAGTGCTAATCATTTGTCCAATGAAAAAAGATGCATTTTCAATTATTGAAAATTTCCGATTATTGATTTTTGGCAATTCAGACAAGCCGTTTATTTCAAATTATCGACGCTTCAAAGCGGAATTTGGTGATACAGGATTCAAGATATCAGAAAAAAGAGAAGTAAAACTCTCAAAAAATTATAGGGGAAATTTTTTGTTTCCTTAACTAATCGCACCACATATTTCTATTTTCAATAGATCTCATCTCTCTGTTCTTTTTCATATCTAATTGTTTCTTTCCGTTCCTTCATATCTCTAAGTTAGAATGTTTTCAGGCTCCGGTTGATTACCGAATGCTCATGAGTGGAAATATTGATGATTGCTTCCGAATCGGTGTTGCAATCGCCAAAAAATGTTTGAAACTTTATACAGCATTCGATGAATCGGATATTTTAATTTCCTCACCATTAGGTTTGAGGATGATTGTAGGTGAAAGTGGTGGAAATAATTCGGAGCGAGAAACGGATTTTTTAGCTTCCATAGAAGTATTAATCATTGATAAGGTAAATCTGTTTTTGTGTAGGATTTCGGAAGAGGCACAAATATTTGTCACATTTCTCACTTAATGTATGGTATGGGTAAAGACAGGTTGGCAAGATGAATAATATGTAGTAAGAATCTTCATAATTTTGAAAATTTTTCACGAAATACTAAATATTGGATGCAAAAATTTAACACTTCGATGTCTTATCGTTCAATATACCATTTACGGTTAGAAAAATTTAGGCTGACATATTGCTAATGCAAAATTGGGAACATTTGTTGAATATTATGAATAGTTTGCATATACAGCCAAGAAAACTCACAGTTGATATATCGCGAGTTCGACGTTGGTCCCTCGAGCAATACTCTAAATTTTATAGGTCTGTAATTTTCGAATAATATTTTTATGTATGTTATCCAATGATATTTATCAAAATAAAAAATAAGTTTCATTTTAGGCAAACAGTGCTGATATCGGAAGAACGTCGTGCGGAATGTGATGCATTATTTGCTCTTTATTGTGCTAATTTCGCTGGCTTTATCAAGCTTCTTACATCAAGTGAAGGATTGTTAGATAACGTTTGTTTTCATGTTTCTTTGTGTTTTCTTTGTGCAGAAATAGACTAAAGCGTAATGATACTCAAAATTTTCAGGCAGTTAGAGAAATTAACTAGTTTACGGGTCTATAACTTCAATCTCTTTAACCTTTTTTCTTTTTCTCTGGCTTTGATTACATTTTCTAAAGCATTGGCATCTTTGCTAATTAACCTTCACATCAATGAAAATGAAGAAAAATACTTTTTCGTTTCTATTATCAGAATATCCACAATTTTCTATTATATAGTAATTAATATTATTACCAGAAATTCTGACAATTTTAGATAGAAATTCCATACTGCCAGGAATTGCAGCGAATTGATGTTGACGCGGCAGAAAATCAGTCTGATCTCCGATTTAAATTTTTTAAAGTATTAATTCATCGTTCAATAAGCCTTTTGCGAATTATTGAAGATTGATGGAATAAATTTCGACATTCTTATGAAGGAATTAAATCTTTTTTTTATTAATATTATACACATATATACATGCACATATGTCTGGACATTTCTCTTCATGATATAAACAGATAGCAAAAATTGATGTCTTGGAAATAGGTACTATTGATTTTTCAGGAAAAAATTCTGCCAAAGTGTGAAGTGAGTACGACTATCTTTATCCCGTCATATTTTGATTTTGTGAGGATTCGAAATTATCTAAAAAATGAAAACGAAAGCTTCGTCCAACTTCATGAGTATGCAAAGGAGGGGAAGGTCGGTTTATACTATTGAGCTTTTTACACTTCTCTTTCTCTAGAAAAGATAAATACCAGAGAGCAGGGAAAAAAGCGTATAATTATGATATTTTTATCTTTAATATATATTACAGTTGCTTCAGTTTTCAGTGTGAGAACTGATTATACACTTATTTTAGGCTCGCAGAGCTCAAAGAAGCTTTCCAAACAGTTCAACTAATGTTTTTATTTAAATGTGGAGCTCAAAAAATTAATTTTTTGTTGGGAAAATTCTAACTTCTAAAATGTAAGCAAAATTTATAGGTAGCAAAGGCGCGAGAATTATTCTATAAGAGAGAAAAGAAACTCATGCTTATAACAGAACGATTTTACTTCTACAGACGTTACAACATTAAGGTAATTTTCGTTCTTTACAACTTTTTATTTCGAAAAAGAAAGAATGAAACGGAAAATTTTCCAGCAATTAATTTTGAGCTCATCCATTTTGTTTAGGCTAAATGGATTTTGAATCTCAATTACTATAGCTTTTTAAATCTCTTTCATTTTTCTCCATAATTCAGGGTATTAAATCGCTCGTTTTTTATCAGCTTCCGGCACAATCTAAATTTTATCACGAAATGATCAATCAGATGGATTGCAATTATGCTCATGTCCGTGTGTTATACACAAAATTTGATTTCCTCCGTATGGCTCACATATTTGGTGATAAGTGCATGCGTCAAATAATGTCTTCAACTAAAGCGGCGCATGTTTTGGTAAGCCGGTAGAGACTAAATATTGAAATAAATATAAATTAATGCGTTCAAATCTAATCAAATGCTACATTTACCCAACGCTAAAATCATGCAAATAAGATAGATATAAATTATGAGAGACAGAAACAAAGAGAAAAGCTAATTGTCCCATCAATAATGGTAAATAAATTATTATATAGTCAAAATAATAAACATATGTAAACATGTATTGGAAAAATGCATCAAATAATTGGCAAATGAGTAGTAATAACTTTAACCGGATTGATAATAAGAATAAATAAATTAGAATAAACAAATATATGAGTAAGAACAGAATAAACTGGACGATATATTACCAGAGTAATTTTAATGCAGACAAACATAATGTTCTACTTTCTCTAATGGGAGAATATCAATCAAATTTTTGAAGGTTAACAGCAAATAGGCAGCAGTGAAAACTAGAATGGAATGTTAAATTGAAAATCCGAAGAAAGATTCAAGTTAAAAACCTTCGCATGGTAAAAACCGATAAAATTATTGAGGATTCCAAATCCATTGAAAGATTTTTCAGAATGAGTTAATGAATTCTGGCTTTATTCTAGAAATTCCATTTATCTTGCTCTTTCGTTTATTTTTGATAAAGGGAAATGTTAGGAACTTTTAAATGAAGCTTCAGATAGTGGATGGATGCTCTTTAACAAATTTGCCTGCATTTCTTACCGGTTTTCTCTAACGTTGCAAGTATCGAGTCAGCAGGTAATGTAGTTTTAACAGTGACACGCTGTGTTTTTACATCGATTTCTACGTCCGACATATTAACTGTAATGAAGGCCAAAAATTAAGAAATGAAAAGAGGAATGAAATTTTAAGCCAGTATTTCTTTGGTGCGAAATAAGACCATTGATTTTGAAATTCATGATTTCTATACCGATAAGGTATTTCAGTCAGGCATGAGATAAGACTCCTCAACTATTTAAATTTCATAAAACTCGAAAACGTTACATCAGTGAATAATGACATACCCCCCAATTTCGATAATACATTCCTTGCTGCATTTGCGCATCCCTCACAGGTCATGTTTAATTCAAATACATATGTCTGAAATTTAAAATTCCAACAATTAGACTTGACAAGTAGTTCAACGTAGATAATATAAGTTGCAGTAGCGAGTCATTCTTGTCTAATAGCGGGATATTTGTTCAAATCAATCTACTGGATTTCTTAATGAATTTTGATGACTCCCTTAAAAGATAAACCCAATTGGAATGGCATCTCCCATGGTTGAGTCAAATCAAATACTAATGTTTCGGGATTTTGAATTTAACTTATTTAGTAAAATGTAGATTTTCAATTTTTTACTAAAGTGAAACAAAATCTCACGTTAGACATTTTGCAGTATTCTTCAGGAGGAAATATAAGTACCGAATCAGTTACTGAAGAATTAAAATATATGACAGGACTGAAGATACTTCAGTGCAGAACCTCTCCTACAGAAATATTTCTAAGCAGATAAATTGTTGAATAAGTTTCTGAAAAGCTTCAATCGATCAATCGAAATTTAAGTGAAATTTGAGACAATCTAATGAAAAGAAATCTAGAAGCCAAGACAAGGGAAGCATGGATAAATGCGAATCTGATAATTGGTTTCGAAGCAAAATCACAGGCAAAATATCAAGGCTAAGGTTTGAATATTATACTGTAAAAGTGTACTCTTTATTAGTAGAATGATAAATTTGATCAAGAAAGATGAAAATCCCAGTTAACACACTTCAAATAATAGCATCAGCACTTGAAATTAATAGCTCTTGACGAACAGTTTTCCAAATACAGAAGAAATTCCGGAAAGGACAAAAACTTTCCCGAAAATAAATCCCACGGAAAACTCCAACAGAAAATCATAGTAAATTTCTGAAACACATTTCATGCTTTATTATCATGCAACGATCGTGCAACAATTCGCATACTTTGTTTCGTCATTCGGTGTCATCTGCTATATATTTTCCGGTTTTCTCTGCTACATACTGTCGGGTTTTTTAGTAGACAGCGGACAGTTAGATGCTTTTGAGATGTGTAAGATATGGTGAACTCATGTTGCGTTAAACTGTATTAACTTATTGTTATTATTTTGTGTTCATATTGAATTTATGAAGTTTGGTAGCTTGTTCTTTTTACCCTATCATTAGTATGCTTTTCAGATACTACTACTTTAGTCATTGTTATCCATCCGATCGTCTGAGAAGTGTTATGTCTGGTGAAACTGGTGGACATACTATACAGCAGTTAGCCTCTAATCAGTCATCAACTACTGCAACACTTCCTCAATACTCGGTCCCAGCTATTCAAGTATCAGGAGCGTCGAAATACACCCAGTTATTAAGTGTTGGTTGTTTATCATTTCTCGAAAATTCGCGGCCTCATTTATGTCTCTCTTCACAAACTCTTTGCAGTTATTGTGCTCAATTATCTCATTGTAGTCAAAATAAACAATTTATTCTACCTTCCTTTTGCCTGCAATTTTATGAGTAATAGTGGTAGATGGTAAAATACTATTTTTACTCATTATCGATTTTATCTTACATATTGTTCCAATAATGAAAGCTTAGTATTGCATAAAATTCCAACTATTTTGCAGGTAATTGAAGAACTGGGAAAAGACATTCGACCATCTTATACAAACAATAAAATTTGTTCGGAACGCTTAAAGCGAAATATAATCCGTGCCCGGATTCTTGTACGAGAATGTCTTATAGAGACCGATCGAAGTGTTCGACAGCAATAATTTGTCGCAATTTATGAGGATGTATTACTTTTCAAACTGAATCATTAGATTCTGAATTTTGACTTAAAAAATTTCAATTATGCAGTCCTGTTCACTCATCCTCCATGAAAAACCTGCTGTTCTGGAATTTATAGAGAAGAAATCACTTAAATATATTGTTGGAACTTATCAGCTGCATGATGGTAATATTCATTCTGGCAGTATATATAAATTGCATGAAAACAAAGTGGATAAGTTAATCGCTCTACCTGGAGGAATTTTTCGTCTTGTCGTACAACCTGAACACATTATTTCTGCTTTGACAACCGGATCAATTGGCGTGGTCGATAATGATTTGGACGCAGTGCATATTTCGCCCGTTACTGAAAAGGGAATTTTACTTTCGATTGCAATTTGCGAGAATTTTGCTCTCTGCTCTGATGTTAATGGGACAGTATATGTTGTCAGTTTAGAAACGGGTATTTTTTGGATTAAAACTTGGGTTTTCATATTTCGAAAGTTATAACAACACTTTCCAATTTAATTTGATTTAAAGTCTACAGCCACCATCACATATGAGTTATTCTTCAACAACAAAAATAATCGTAATGCTGTTCGTTTAACATAACATTTGAAAATAACAATATTTGAAGCTTTATTTTCAACTGTAAGAGTGCACGCTGAAACCATGAGCATATGATGACATGATACAATAATTCTAAGGCTGTAATATGTAATATTTCAATGCTTATCTCTAGTATAAAGTAGTGATAACAAATGTTGAAAAGATATTAAAAAATATATAAATATAGGTATACTGCCAAGATTATTATTTTTCAGACTTCTGTGACTGTTTGAGAACCTAGTAGCGATCAGGGTTGTTGGTGTAGATTCTGGGAAGTAACTAGCAGTAATCAATTAGTTTAAGGCAAAAACAGTCATTACTTCATTAGTTATTGTTACTATTGCTGATATTATTTGATATCATCTAAATCCACACGAAATGGCAAATCTTTAAAACAGCAGACGAAATTCCTCCAAATGAAATTCCTCTTATTATTATTTCTCCGAGAACAACATGATTAGTATATACACTGAAAAACTAAAATTTGGGCAGGCAAAAACTCTATTAAGAAATTTGAAAGGAATAGTGTTTATAATGTGGATAATGGTACTACTTTCTAATAAAACCTCACCATTAGTTACTTAATCCAATATGCTCTCACAGCCCAAAAATACAAATGATGAATTAAAACGATGTGTTTCAATTGCATATATCTGCTCCGTTTTGATTCTCGATATAATAGATTTATCTAAGATTGTAAATTTTGGTGGTACCTCCAGACTTCGAACGATAGAACAGAAAATATTTCATCTCTCAATATTAATTAAGAAAAGTCTGTAGAGTATAAGGTGGTAGAAAAAAATCAAGCATTGTTTCAGTAAATGACACATTTATTTGAACACTGTTCTTATAGTTCTCAAGTGTGTTTTAGCAATATTAGTACTTCTCTATTTTTAAATTTTTTATATCTTGAACTCCTTTTGTTTTCATTTTCAGGAAATATATCTTCATCCTTTTTGGGGCATATATCACCATATACCGATAAGCCGTGTGAAGTTTGGACAACGGCATGGCTCGATACTAATTGTATTCTATCGGGTGGAGAAGATAATTTATTAAAATTATGGGACCTACGGTTAAATACTAAACAACCAATTAATGTCAACAAAACACACAGATGTGGCGTCATTTCTCTTCATAAAGAAAATTCAGAATACATCGTCAGTGGTTCTTATGATGATCATCTACGCCGTATCGATCTCAGAAATTTCACCCAATGCATTCTTGATAAAAAGGTTTATTTTCCGTAGGTTTTCTTGGAGATACAAAAAAGCGGGATTACAGCTGATTGGAATTTCATATATAAGATCCTCAGATATACTAGATTTACGTATTTTTAATTAAAATTACGCATTTTGAAATTCTTTAAACTTGTTGCATGTAAAAAGGCGTCAGATAAAGGAAATTTGAATCTCAAGTTGTTGTACGATTCGTCGAATTTTGGAATTATTTCAACTTCAAACTTTAGAATTCAATTCATTGAACTGATGAAGAGAGTCTTAGAAGGAAATATTTGAAAATGGAAAGCTAACTATACAAAAAATACTATTTATTTCAGATGAATGGTAGTGCATGGAGCATACGTATTGCAGATGAAAATTCCTACATCGTCTCCTGTATGTACGGTGGTTGGACAATGATCAAAAAGGAAAATTTTGATATTCTTCATGAAAACAATACACTGGGCGAAAAACTGCTATATGATGCGGATTTTTCACCACAGGCTTCGCTGATTGCTTCTTGCACTTTCAACAATTATACCATAAATTTAGAAACTCTCTAAACTATCAATTAATGTGAAAGTGTAGGATTCAGTTCTGTCTGTTGGAATAAAGTTATTCTCTTATAAATTTCACGAAATTCCATTTCTTTGTAATTTTGATTAAATGCATAAAATGGTTATCATAGTTTTTTTTTGATATTCTATTTCGCACAGTAACAGGAAAACATCTTTAATATAAATCAAACAACAATAGAAACAGGAGCAGCTGGACTCGGCAGTGTAAGAGCAGCATTATGTGGATTACATGGGAAAACCTGAAATTCACTCTATTCATTGGGAAACTGATCAAATTGCGGAAAGTACAATTATTTTATATCTGAAAATACCACTCACCTTGATGTCCAAATCCCATGTCATAGTTTCTATGTTAATATTTGCTGGTGCTTGCCAAAGACCTTCTTCTACTTCTTCATTGAAATCATTACATGTTACGAATTCGAAGTGAAGGCGCCATTTCAAATGCACTGAAAAATTATATTGAAGTGGAAAATATGCTACAGAACAAATGAATCAAAATTTTTATAAGTATAAAAATATACGACTAATACCTAACACAACTACAATAGGGATATTCAAATATAACTAAGAAAATAATTTGATAAGACTCTGATTAATTCATTCGTATATTTACATATTTATAAATCATTTACATTCGAAGATAATTTTGCCTTTGCATTGATTTTCATCTTTCATCGATGCTAGTTTTATTATTCACAAATTTTATAGATGTAAAATGGAACAGAGTGAAGAAACCTTTTTTAAAACTATTTCATTTATTTCCGAATAATTGATAGATACATTCTTACATGTTTCAAAATTCTCAATCATTAGTTAAACTTGCCTGTATCAGTATAAAAAGTAGATGTTGCAGAAAGCGGTATATGCAATCGTATTGTTGCTTCGGACCAATATGCACAAACAACATGTTCAGTCATATGAGTGGTTACAAATGTATGTGGACACCACTGTTCGTTTACCAAATTTTCAATTGTTTGTAAACTCACGGCAAACTAAAAATTGATTTCAAAAACAAAGTGACAAAATGCGATTCGTTATGTTGAATCTGTTAATTTTAACTTGACAGTTTAAAAGTAAATTGACTTTCTTCTCATTTTTGAGGATCACTTTCTCAAATAATAGTAGGCAAAACATTCGGAGACATGTATGCGCTAGAAAAATTTTTAATTGTAATGAGATGATATCTTCGCCTGCTTGAGATATCATTAATTTTCCTACCGGCACATATCTTCCACTTCTCAACTGCAATGAGCCTCAATTTCACTATAACATTAATCCCAGAAAACTCAACAAACAGATTTTCAACAAGACAGTTGTGATCTTTCTGCAAATATGAACCAAGAAACTAATAGAACATGAAAAAAGAAGCTAATAGAAGTGAAAAAATATAACTATATCAGACGTGCTAGAAATATTTTCTCTTAATTGTTAATAATATCCAATAATATCCAAAAGCTATAAACCTGAAGACATCGTACGGTGTAGTTATCGAAATCAAATCTTCCAATAACATCTTCACCCAATTTGTAGGCTTTTTTATTGAGTGAAAAACTGGCAATTCTACCAGATGCGTTTGTTATACTGTAACTATAAGCTCCGTGTGGTGCTGTTAAACAGTCGGTTGCTTCCATAGCTAAATCCACAATCGACGGTCTATAAGAGAGGATTATTGGAAAAAAAAAGACAAATAGCCATTTAACATTAATCCTCAAAAAAAAGAATTATTTGTATTTAATAGATTAAGCGAACGTATGAATAATTTCCCTGCCCGCCATACCAGGAAATATTTTTTTGAAATTATTTCTCTGACTTTTTTGTTTTAATTTAATACGATAGTTACCCAACACTATCATTATTGATGAAAGGGTTCGCAAGTGTTGGTGAAGAAGGCAATGTCAATCCAACATCAGCCTGTATGATTCGCAATGGAACGTGTATCAGTTTGATCGGTGATTTGACGTGCTGCACACCAAGTGTCAATTTATAGACATAACGCACAAGACGTCCTCTAAAAAGACGTAAATATTCATGCAATATGGAAAATTGCCACGAAATTATTTCCAGTAATGCTTTTTAAGATAAGGGCATACGATGCAGACTCTTTCAAAATTTTGAAATCACTAAAAAATTTATAAGCGCAGTGAAAACAAACTTGAATGATGGCGGTATGGAATCCAATGGTAACTGCTGTGTACATTCAAAACTACGACTTTCACCAGCATTTAGAACCAATTCACAAAACAAAATAACTGGTCGACAAGAAAAGACGGTAAAAGCGGAACTTGACATTGAAGTTTTCCCTTTCGATTTTGCTTCTGCTGAACTTTTCGATTGAGTAACATCAGCCTTATTAGCTCGGACAATCCGTTCGCATTGTACGTGAACGCTTCCCCATGCCAAAGATTCCTCATTGTTACCAATATTTTGTACTATTACCTGGCACATAAACAAGTATTAATTAAGAATTACACCCTAACGATGCTACTTCAATATAACATATTACGGGCAAGAGAACTAAAAAAAAATTATACGTTCCGAGGACTTTTACAGAAGACCAAAAAGATTGAGAAAATATTTCAAAGTTAATTGTATTATGGAAAAAAAGAAGAACAATTACCACTTTTTATCCTATAAATATATGATTTAAATATAATTTAGTAAAAAACAAAACAGTGTTAATTTAATACAGGAAAGATCATTAAGGAACTATTTATCTATCAAAATCATTAAAAAATTGATAATAATACTGACTCAGCCATGAGGTATTTAACTAACAGTATCAGATTAAATAATGGAAGTGTTTCACATAAATATCCCATTCATTTAATCAAATATGGACAACATTGAAAATGAATGGTTGTTGTAAAAATTATTACTTGAGCGAGCAAACAAGGATGGTGAATGGAAAAATTGAAATCAATAAAGATGAAAAAGAAACCTTGCATTGTATAGCTTCCCCCGCAAGATATACCGCGGATTCTCGATCCAGTTTTGCCACTATTTCAAGTGGCATTATTTAGCAAAAGTCTGAAATAAAATAAAAACATCTTGAATAAGTTTGTATAATTTATGAACAGTAACCGAAGAAATAAAATAATAGCTAAATCAAAGTGAATGAAATAAGAACTCTGATAAATGAATTACTTCCATTCATTCCTATTCAAATTATTAAACATCAGAACGATCAGCTTCTTCAATACAAAATCATAATTGCATGAATATCCAGATCTCTTATCAAACTGTAAATACATCAAAAATTTCAATGGCATAAAGACTCAACATATCTTTAAACTTTTCCAAAAACCACTAATTTCAAAATCCTTAGAGACTAACTTCATTCCAACTTTGGATGAGTTTATGCCAAAAACAGGTGAATATAATATTTTAAATTCAAAGTTATCATTTATAGTTGACCACTACGCTTACTTACAACAACAATCTATTGGTTTTTTCTAAGGAAAAAAAAATGAAAAAGTGAAGAAAAATTAATTAAAGCATAAATTGTAAAAAAACTTTTCGATATGAATTGAATTTTGGAAACGAATGAATAACAGTTGCCAATGTTTGGTTAATAAATATATGATTTCATAAAGATTTATTTGAATATATCGATTGAAAGAACATTCTACAGTAACAATACAGAAAGCGTTTGCCTGAGGCACAGGTAACTAGAAGATAGATTAGACGAATCAAAAGACAGTCATTACGAGATTCTTTTGGAAAGCCAATGTTCAGTTACAATTAATATATGTAAACAGATGTGTTTTCAATAAGAGATCATCCATTTTTGGCAATAAAGCATGAGTAAAAGAATACTTCACAAGTTTAAATTACAACAGGAAGGTATAAAAAGACATCATAAATTAATTGTTTGAGGTTTAAATTGAAGATAAATTATTTATACCAATTTTTTTTTAATCTTCCTCCTATAGCAGAAATTTGTAGATAATTAATTTGAAAGATAATAATTCAAATTAGATAACTGAATATATTATGAAGTGAATAATTTGACTAAGTTTGCGCACATCTTAAAATTCAATTTAATCTTATGTTTAAGAACATATCAAATACGTCTAATATAAGAAAGGGAAATGTTGCACCATGATCAGTAAATATAAAGCGTTTTATAACCTGAAAAAGTTGTACTTTCAGGAAAGAATCAAACTTAGGACAAATAAAGTAATAGAGCAGTATTAACTGCATATTTTATTGCATTATATGCATGATAACACTCAATTTAGATAACTAATCAATAAAGAAGAGATCATTAACGTAAAACACATGATTGACATGAGCATTCAGTTACTAAATGTCTAAAATATGCCATAAGTCGGACAGCATCTTCGTAAGCATCACCAGCTAAAAAAATGATGCATTAATTTAAATCTAATCTTTAAATTATTCGAATTTTCTATCTGCAATTATTTTTTCGGACCGAATTCAGGAAAATTATGATCAAATAAGTTCAAGTGCATGTAAGAATAACCGATTACAGAATAGCAGCAACGAATAAATTAACAAACATTTCAAAATGAAATGTTAATTATAATTCATTGCCCTCGAAACATCAATGAACCGAAAATTCTTACAGTTATCGTTGAAATTTGGAAATATTAAAAATCAACTCACAGTAAAAAGTTGAAAAATTTCTTGATGGAAATCCGGAAAATTTTAAATAATTTTTTCTAAAAGCTTTGTCTTAAAATAAATTCTACGATGTAATCTAAACATACTTCCAGTTGACTCAGCAAATGTGGCTGATGGTAAAGAATTTGTCGTTAGCAAGGAAGTAGACGACAACCGATTGGATCCTATAGCAGCCGAAGTTTCGGAACGAGAAATAGAATTTGTGCGCGAATCAACTGCTGGATTTACTTGCTTCACAGGTTGCGTATTACTATTTTGAGATAAATTAGTTGTCCCCCATATCGTATTTTGCTAAAAACCACAGTAAAATATTACATAATAAAGGAAATCAACTATCTGAAAGCGGTTTATACTATCTCACTGAATTATTAATTAACATACAAATTAGCCCCCATTACGACATTAAATCAAAAATTTACCGGGCCATTAGGATGCACATCATTGTTTGAAATATGCTTGATCACAGCATTCGCTGCTGGTGCAGAGCTTTGAGATGTCTTTCTCATAACAGCTGCAGCAACTTGTCTGAAATTTCAAAACTTCCGTGAAATCCGATATAAACATTAAATTTCATACTAATAAAAGGTGGACATTGCAATAGTATATGAAAAATGCGATGTTCTTCCGAAAATCGATATTTTTAATAGAATAATTTTGACAAATTTGAATGTTTACTTGTTATTCGATGACTCGATAGGCTTCTGCTGTCGCGATGAAAAACTCTCAAATGTAACATTTTTGTTACAAACAGCAATTGCTCTCCAACGACAATTATTTTGTTTTTGTTCAATTGCCTTATATCTTATTTGTATGCCAGTTTTAAACGCATTGCGAATATCCTGGAAAAGATGTACGTAATCCCATTTGGTCCGATAATTTTCTAAAAAAATTTCGTAACATAACTGAAATTTATTCTACTAGAAGTGATTTTTTTAGAAAATTATACTATTTCCATCGAAAAAATCACATGTATAAAAAATGAAACGTGATTTACTTGTGTTTCTGGGCGAACAACACTTGCAGTAAAATAAACAGTATTACCATCATTTGTCTAAATAAAATTTAATAAATAGCATTTTTTGCAAATTTTCTAATTGAAGATGCTTATTCAGCTTGAGAACCCAGAATAAGATGAAACCTATGCTCAAATTGTAATAAAAGACAAACTTTGAATTATTACAATTTCCAGTAAAAAAGAAGGATAGAAACAATATATTCAATTTCCTAACATTAATCCTAAATAATATTTGACTTTCTTATTCTGCATTAGGCATTAAAAATGTTTTATTATGGTAGAATAAAAAAAAACTTGTTTTTCGTGATTATTTGAATTTATGATTTAGATAAGAATTGATTATAAACAAATAACCCATGTGAACTGTAAAAATAAGACAAACACATATTCTTCTATTTATCCAAGAATTACAGGAACATACTGTAATAAAACCATATTGACCCTGGTGTTCATCTACTTTGAAAAATGTTCCAACACCTTCTGATATTACGGCTTTTGACTCAAATTTTACACTTTTTGCTAGAGCTTTGAATCGAACACCAAAATTGCAATGAGGAGGTTCCTATAAACATATCAAGAAAAATGCGACCTGACATAATTCCAAAGATCTAAATCTATTACAGGAAAAAAGCGATGTTAGAACGAAAATAATTATGCCAATATGATGCAATAATCATGGAGCATTTTATCTTCATGACTACATGAATAGTAGATCTTTTTCAAAAATTAAGATAGCAGGGATAGCTGCATGGATAGTACAATTCGCCAGTTTTATCAACAACAAATTGCAATTATTGCATAGCGTTTGCTGATATCCAACAAGGAAAATATGACAGTTTGTTTAATTTTTAAGAGAATGAAAAAAAAGCTAAAAAAATAGTCAACAACATTCAAAGATTCTAGTTCATTCATAAAAAAAGGTATGCCATAGAAAATGTATGATTCATATATCATAATTTCGATTACTTAAATGAATACTGTGAAGTTAGATTAATCGTTAAGGCGTCATCTCTGCTAAAGTGTTATTGTACTTGTTAGCGCAAGATACAAAGAAATAATTTATCTTAATATTTTTATTTTATTTTTGTGATGAACAAATTGTTCGTTATGAAAATAAAATAAAAACTATAAACGAAGGGAATAGATTCAAAAGAGAAATAAAACTTCAATAAAAATCTAAAAGCTAAAGAAATTGAAACATACGGAACTTAGTCATCTATTTTTTATTATAACTGGAGATAAAAAGGTATCTAAGGAAAAAACATCAATTTCAGTAAATAACTTACGGCTTCGTACGATTTCGCTTTAAAAGTGACCCAATCCTGTAAATCATAACTATTTGCAAGCCATGAATCCTTAAATGCAACAATTTTACCATCCAAACCACCCTTCGATAAATGAATAAATTCATCGCCAACATAAACAACACGTGCCCGACCCGTAAGCATACTACTCATAGCGCCGGAGAGGTCTGAAAAAAAAGAAAGAACTAATATCAGTCAACAATCATAAAATAGCTACTTTCAGATTTCAAGCCTTAATAAACTTAATAAGCACTTTAAACATGACTTTCCATGTAACTAGCATCTTAATCTTTTTAATCGTGAAGATGACTTTTTATATCGAAAAGTGATTGTAAAATTAGAGAGTTTTCCAATACCATCTTAACCGCAATCAACAATCTATTGGATTACTGACTGCTTATTTCACTGACTCTATTTTAGTATATATCTTGATTGAAGTAACAAACAATTGAAAGAAGAATACATTACATGATGAAACACATTTATAACCTGCTTTCATGCTAAATATAATCAATAGAGATAGTATCATTTTCACGACGGAAAGTATTTTGCGATATAAACTTACATAATAACTTACATCAATTTAATTTACAACAATAATATGTATATATACAAGAGGAATTGCAAAATGTTAGTTAGCATTTCTTTGTCTATTATCGAACTGGTGAAAATTATTAAAATCCTTCAAATCTTTTTGAGAATATTTATGAAACTCCTAAGCGATAAAAAAATTCATTGTGTTTAAATTAAAATTTGCTCAATATAGTTATAATTCGTTCAATAATATAATTCAAGAATATAAGTCAGAGTATGTCTAAGAAGGATAATCATTTCATACCAATTTCTCTTCAAATTGCTGAACATATAGATTTCTATTCGTTTCTTTACCTCAAAATTACGTTAGAAATCTTATAATAAGCGATATTTCATCAAAAATCTATTTTATTGAGCCATTTATTTAGGTCTCCATTTAAATAAATAATTTAACTCATTCGAAAATTTACTTGAATGTTTTTAATAATAGCAGATGATATATGCAAGATAAAAATAATTTTACTTCAAAATGAGCAAATTTATGACTCATAAACGATTAAACTAAAACTATGAGCACAAAATTTATGGTCTAATTTTTCTGAACATCCCGTTTTCGATTCATCACAACTTTTTCCAAAAAATATTCGCCAGCCTGAAACGAAGTAAAGTACATTTTTACAACCCGCACAGATCATTAATTTTGATATAGTTAAAATGTACTGGTGAATGTTAAACTGTGATGGAATTTTAATAAATCTTAGGTTATACTACAATCTTTCACTGGCACATAACTGAGAGAGTTTAAAATTCAGAACACTAAATATATAAAATATAAATATATTAATTACTCTGTAAGATGATCGAACGAGAGGACCACTTGCCGTATATAAAAATCCCATTTTATCTCCTACTTCACGCCATTTATCGAATTTTTCTGGAGTAATCCACTCTTTTACTAATAAATGTCTTTTAGTAGGCTGCATATACTGCCCGAATGTAAGTGCATCTACACCTGGAAATTAAAAATGAATTAATATTCTTATACGCTGTGGTTTCTTCTAAATATAGGATATATAGACATACTTGTTTCGTTCACAATTCATTCCTTTAGGAAATTTTTACCAACCGTTCACTTATTTCTATAGATATAAAACCAAAGAGGAATTTTTCATAATGTCTTGAAGAACATATAAAATATGACACTTAAAATATATTCTCGTCTATAATGTATGCCGCGTGTTTGAAGAAACTTAGTACCCCGAATTATGCAGCTTTCATCATAACAGACAAAAGTTAAAGGGCAGAATGACCTTTATTTGGTATATAAGTTGAGAAAAAACAATTCTAACCGATTCTACGTAAGTCATATAATGTTGTCAAAACTTCTTCATCTGTCTCGCCCAAACCAAGCATTAACGAAGTTTTTGTGACAATATCTGCACGAAACTGCAAATTCACATAATCGAAAATGTTTATTTGAAGAAGGAACGCTGAATGCAGGAAAAATAATCGGAAAAATCATAATTTTCGAAAAATTACTTTCTTCGCATGTTCCAGAACTTTCAATGATTGATCATAGGTAGCTCTTGGATCTCGTACCCATGGTGTCAACCTTCTCACAGTTTCCATATTATGAGCATAAACATCTAATCCTGAAGAAGCAATCGTTTTGACAGAATTTAATGAACCACGGAAATCGGGTACGAGACATTCTACTAGTATTTCTGGACATTCCTTTTTCAAATGTTGCACGGTTGCTGCTATATGCGATGCACCACCATCTTCAATGTCATCTCTGGAATTCAATTTTATTAAAACTAGAATTCGAGTTGAAATAATATCCTATAGTTAATGGAAACTTACAAATCAAAATATGAAGGATCATCAATCACGAACCTATCAACAGATGTGAGTACAACATAGTTGATTCCCCAATCCGCAACAGCTTTAGCCGTATTTATTGGCTCTTCGGGATTAAGCGGAAGAGGATTACGTGATGTCTTGACAGAACAAAATCTAAAAAACGATGGAAGCATAAGCATCTGCTTATATAGAAATGATTCATTCAATTCGTATTTTAGTTTCAATAACTTAAGAAAGAGGAAAATCATGGAATGCCTGTGCTGTAAAATCTAGTATCTCTTCTGAGCAAATCATTACTATCACTGCTAAAACGAAGATCACTGAACGGCTTGTGACATGCACCGCGCTCAAATACACAACTGCCTCTGATGGAAAATTCTGAAAGAAAATAATAATTAACTAACTTGCATCCTCTGGTACATGTATCACCCATTAACATGATGGTTGCAGTGGATGGCACATTCTTCGAACCACTCCAGCATTCTTCAATGTTAGGACATCGAGCTTCCTCGCAAACCTAGAAATTCTTAAAATTCAACTTGATTATCCTGCTATCGTAGAAGCCTTAAATATTTTATAAATGAAAATAAGACGACAATAACATCGCTTAAAGTTTGGGACAAATCTTATAATAGAAATTGCTCAAATCTGGCAAATCAGATAGAGTAATCTGATGTATAGCGAGCATTTTCAAAGATTCACTGAAGTTGAATCCTCTCCAAGGGAAGTTTGGTGATTCGATAAAAATTACGCGTTTGTAAAAGTTAAAACAAATTGAAATGATAAAACAAATTCACAAGGGAACGAAAATATAAGTAGAGAAAATTCCATTGCATACCGTTGCAAGTTTTAATTTCTTCACTTGTTTCTTCAGATGCGTAAAATTTGCATTATCCATGGAAGGTATGCTACGTTTTAACCATGGTGGTAAACGCAATCTTTTAGCATTAGCTTCTAATTTCATTTGTATTCCATACCTTTCCACAGCATCATTCGAATTTTCTGAACAAAAGTTATGGTGAATTTCCTTAGAAAACATAAAATACATTATCTCTGATAAAAAAAAATAATGAAAGCAATGCATACAATGCAATTCATTTACGAGCTACATCTTTTCAGATACCTAACATAATGTTACTAATATAATCCATTTCCAATATGATATTAGTAAGATGATCCATGCATCTCAGAAATACTAAAAAAAGTTCAAAAAAATTATCACCTGTTTCAATAAAGTCTTGTAATGAAGGACCATCCGGAAGTGCCACACGTTTAGAAGAAAATGGAACCCGTAATATTTTTGTCATAGAAGCGATCATAATTCTCTAATAAAGAATTATTAAATATTATTAAATAATTACAAATAAAAAAATACAAAGCTAATAAAGAAATTAAAACGATAAGTTGCGCAGCTTCACTATGCTCTTAAGTTATTTTCCAAAATTCTTCTAAATTCATCATCTGATTTTGATTAAAGTACTATAACTTCAGTCTAATTAGCTGAATCTTCTCGAGTTATTTCATTTTTAAAATTACTTTAAGAACTAAATTTTTGCCTGTAATACTCTTCTCTGAAATCCAATTTGTTTGCCTAATTCTTAAATTATATCAAAATTAAGTTGTAGTTTGGCGATTTTAACTCTAAATTATCCCAAAAATCATCCCATCACTTACAAAATACATAATTTACTTACGTACAAAATCCATGTAGCAATCTGAATATGAACCTGAACCGGATGAAGGTCATTATATTTTCTCTTACCTCGAAGGTTAACCGAATTTTAATTGCTTTAATTGGTTTACGTCTAGCAATTGCTTGTGATTAGTATTTTTCATAAAGTATGCAAATTCGGATTTCAGTAATGACTTCTCTACTTTCTACTTTTTTCCTCTTCAACAAAAAATCCAATTTTACTTTTATCTTAATAACTACATTGATAGAATAAAGGTTATAGTTTATCTCATCCTTTTTATTGCTCTCTGTTTTATACTTTCAATCTGTTTGATACTTAAAATTATTATTACTCTCTGATACTCCTTGTTTTGCGTCATACTGCAAATGACATTACTACCACTCTTATCATTATTTTCCGACACAGCTCTTTGCTGCATTATTATGTTAATTTTCAGTGGCTAACGATATGTCAAGTGATAGCGAAATAAAGTCTTAGATAATTACTAAGAAGTTATTAACCAATTAAGTGAGTTTCCAATTATCAAATGATTGTAGAAGACTTATCAATTAATCAGGAAAGTTTTCAGTTACTGAGAGAGTATTAAGAAATTGCTAACTAATCAAGTTATAATTTTTAAATGCTAAGTAATATTGATTTGTGTTGCTTGTAATTTCATTATCAGGAAGTCATTACTGTTAGGTAATTATTTAACATTTTGATACAATATACTTTTTTTTAAGTATTTTTTTTCTTTAACAGAAAATATAACACGCAGTAGCGAAATATACTTATGTGATGTTATCATCAAGACAAGATAATGTTATCTCCAAGTTATTGTTCTTTTTTTTTCTCTCTTTCATTTTTTGATTTAAAGCTTGAAGAACTGCTCTTTTACTCTTTCTTTTTTGTTAATCATTAGCAGAAAATTTAGGATGAGAATTAATCATTATAAGTTTCCTCGAAGTTCTCGAAATTGACAAGTTAAACTTTGCTTATTTTCTTGCAAGTAAAATATTTGCTGAAATTAAAAGTAGGGAATAATAATAGGGAAGAGAAACGTATTATTATTATCATGAAAAAGCTGATAAATCCAACTAAAGTTTTGTGATAGTTTTAAGGTTTATTTTTATGCATTAACCAATGATTTTCATGAATTATACCGAGCATTTGTTATGAAAAAGTTTTAATGGATACAACAAAGTTGTTATTGAGTTATCAAATTATCGATTGCTAAATTAGTGACTAAGTTGAAGGCTTATCATTATTATACAATTTCTGAAGTACATTATTTTGCTCTTATTTTAGATTGAAATTTAGCTTGTCGCGTATTCGATAATAATCCAATGCATGAAATTTGGCATTTTGTGGTGATTAATTACTGTTCTTGATTTGAATGCGACTTTTTAAAAATTTTATAAATACGAATGGGATCTCGAAATTGGATCGTGAAGATGCCAATTTTTTCATTAAGTAATTAGATAAAGATTATCAAATTTGATTTATTACATTCTCATTTTTTTAAGAAATTGATAAAATTTGAATTACTTTTTCAAAAAACTAATAGTTTTAATGCATTTAAGATTTGGATAAAAGTTGATAAGTCATATTTATCTTTATCCTCAAATAGAAATTTAAATTCAATACATGAAATTTATTAGTTAGTAACCAATAAAGCAATTTCATATAATTATTACTTTTATATTATTTGAATATGAATAACAAGTTATTTTTATTCTTAGCTTGTTTGAAATATTTTTTTTAAGAAAGGAAAAAAATTAGCAATCATATAGCATGAATGTGGCAATTCATTTTCTCTTTTGTTTAATGAGCAACTGGAAGGAAAATTAAAAGAAAATAAAGCAATATATCAGTATAAGTATGCCATCGATTTTTCTTTTATTTTTGCATGAAATTGTTAAATGCAGTTAGCAACTTTAAGAATTCGTATTATCTTCAGAAAGAATGGGAAGATTTAATCTAATTTCTAAATCCACGAAGTCTTAAGGAGGTGATGATAATTATATCATGCACGGTGATGAAAGATCAATCTTCTCTGTAGATTCTGAATTGGAATACAGGAAAGCATTTCAAGCTATGTTTTTATTTACTTTAGAGACTTTGAGATTCGACGCAAAAAACCTTACGTTAAGTAATGTATTCCATTCTAAAAAAATCAATCATTAGTCATGTTTAAAATCAATGCCTTTTTTTGAATCGACAAGTATGAAAGAGAAACGTCCAGAAATGGCGCATATATGAAAGAAATTTAAAAGTAAATATAGTTTTAAAAAAATATTGGAAATGAGAAGAATGGCGAAGTTACAATAAGGAGTTAGATGTTTATGATTTCCTTATATAATAGCTAATAATCATAGATTACCTGTAGTGAAACGTTACCCACCCATCATAAGATTATATTGAAATATGAAATAAAATTTGATAGAAACATAAGAACGATGTTATCCTTCAGGAAGTGATTGAAATTGCTTTTTAAAATGAATAAAATACTAATAGAAATAATCAAAATGATAACATGAGTTAGTTAAATTGTCGAAGGTGAAGACTGTTAAAGGGGATAATTAAATTTAACTTGAATCTAAAAAATTATGATACGATATTAGATATTGAATTAAGCTTGAAAATGGATTTTAGAAAAGTAATATAAAGAAATTTAGGTTAAAATTAAATTTTAAAAATGGATAAGTTTATGGAATCTAGCAGATTATAAAACTGAAAAAAATCAAATAAAAAGAGGAAAAACAGAGTTCAGCATTAATAGGTTTTGAGCTTGTTCGTTTCTTTATTCATAAGCTTTAAACAGGTATTTTGAAGAATCCTAATGGAATCTCATTTTCAAGTTTGCATGTTTACTTTCCTCTTTCATCAACACTGAGATCATACCGGTTTTTCGTTGACTTTCTAATAGAAAGGAAACTGTAACACATGTATTTACTATTTTTTTTTCACTTATGGAAATCAGGTTCTATTATCATTAGTTCTAATAGTCACACTGTGTTGTGAGAAAAAAAGGAAATTCATATAGCTGCTTACTTTTTTTTCCTACATTAGGTAGCTCTCATATCTTTTTCATTTATGTAAATTAAATTCCAAATAGAAGAGGAAAAAATGGAAAATTCTTTTAACACTTTAATGAATTCTGCAATACTCAAACTCATTTGCTTTTTTTAAATTTTTTTTTATTAAATTGTTTTATTTTGCCCTTACTTCGACCTATTTTAATTTCAACTAGTTTTATTCCATTTCTCATTATTTTAATGAAGTTTTGTAAATTTAATTTGATGAACTAGTAAAACTAATTGATTTATAATACTTTTATCACAGTATCATGGAATAGATCATAGTTTAAAATGGCTAGTAAAAATATTTTTGTAAAAATACATTTAATAAATACTGATTAAAAATAAATTTAATTGATTTTTCTTTTAATTGTGGTAGTGCTATCTTTTCGAGTATATAATTATGCATGTATCACATGATACAGTACGCTTTTATGATCAGATAATCCCGATATAACTTATATTACTTTTTTTTTGCATACGCTATAATTATTTATTTCGTCGTCATGGCAATAGGATGTAAAATATATCACTTTGGAAACTTTCTATCCTTTTATTTTTTTTTTAATTTTGATGATGTATAAAATTGTTTGAGAAAAATTTTTAAATGAAAGGGCAGTAAAGTATTGATATTTTTTTTAAATGATCTTATCATGATTAAGTGTAATATTTGTACAACTGATTTGAACTGTCTTTATTTAATATAGGACAATGGAATATGATGGGACAATATTTCCTTTCATCCATTTTGTTTTATCATTATTTGTTTTTTTTACTTTTATTAAAGTTTTAACGATTTTTTTGGCTCTCTTTTCTTCACAAAAAAAAATTTCAACAAAAATGTACGAATGAGAAGAATGTATATGAATCTTTTAGACAATCGTTAAAAAGATTTAAATGCAACAGTCGTTAGAGCTGTTCAAAGATTTTTTTTTTTAAATTTTCGATATTTTCATCAAATGAAAAAAAGAAGGAAGAAGCGAAAGAGCAAAGTATAAAGTGAAAATGTTGCTTTCAGGCTAATGTTTGCATGTCTGTGAAGAAAGAGATGAAAATTGGAAGTGATGGATTACCTGATGAAGATCTTTATTGTGGATATTAAGGATTGATGAAAATTTCACATCCAGGAAAAGTGAAGAGAAAAGTTCGTTGAAAAATGTTTGTTAGATAGTTGATTTATAGGTAACGTAAATCAAATGAATAGTAGTAATGTTTCCTATTTTCACGGGTTAAAAATATGAACATAGTGAGATATAATGATAAAAATTTTAAGAATTAATTAATTAGCATACAAAATGATCGTTTTTTTTTCGCAACATTTCTTTTTCAATTTTTTTTGTTTTATCAAGAGAAGACTTTTTTTCACCCTCTCATCTCTTACTCTCTTTCTGTAAAAATTAAAATGATGCAAATTACGATGCAATGCAATTTGGAAATTTTCAAAACAGAGAGATAATATTTGTAGGAAATGTGGAAAAGAAGAAAAGAGAGGGAGAATAGGAGGAAGAGAGAGAAATTTCATAGGTTTATAGGAAAGGGATAATATAATGTTGGCAAATTGGGTGGGTTTTTTTCTTTTCTTTTTTTTTGGAAAAGTATTTCTAATTTCATTCCCTTACTTCATCGTTTATTACGTTCCCTTCCTCTATTCTCTTTGCTTTTTTTCTTTTTTTCCTTCCTTCAACAATAAACAGTAAGCGTAAGTAAGGGCAACAAAAAAAACTTTTTTATAAGTGATAAAGTGATTTTTTAAAGTGTATACGATGGACAATTATTACAGTTATATATCAAATGGATTTAAATAAAAGAAAAAAAGCAAACAATAAGGTAAGGTGTAATTTCCATCTTTATAATTACGATATTTCATTACATGAATGTATTGACAATGTAAATAAGTATGTTTACGTAAAAGTGTATAAATGTACGTTGCATGTTAACATACGGATAAACTAAACATTGTAATAATTGAAAGATACTGATGAAAAGCGTCAAAAATTGATAATTTACATAGGAGAAAGGGAACAGATTAAATGCAAATACATACATACATACATATATAGACAGACACAAACATATGCGAACAGACACGTACACATTCATGCATTATATGTGTATATTAGTGTGGACAAACAGATAGAAGTAGGCAGGTATTTATAACATTTGTGAAGAAGAATCAATAAATGGGAAAGAAAAATGTGAAATGTTGACAGTTATCGGTGCGTATATTGCGTTTATGTATGTACGTGTGTATCGCATATGGCGTGTATGTGTCTGTATGTTGCGTGTATTCTTGTTAATATGAGTGCGCCTTGGGTAGAAGAAATTGATGTGTGTGTATGTATGTATGTGGCGTGTATGTATCTGTACGTTGCATGTGTGTATGTCTATTTGTGTTAATAAATGCAGATTGGGTAGGTGAAAAAAATTGGTATGTATGTATGTATGTATGTATGTGTGCGTGTGTGTGTGTGTGTGTGTGTGTGTGTGTGTGTGTGTGTGTGTGTGTGTGTGTGTGTGTGTGTGTGTGTGTGTGTGTGTATGTGAGCGCATGTATATGTATGCATTTAGTTAAAAGGAAAAGAATGAAAGGAGAGAAGGAGGAGAATAAATTCATTGCATCAGTATTTGCTAGAGTTTGATGTTCAACTGAAAAGAACAGAATGTTGAAATTTGTTAGGGTGAAGAAGAGGGGATTTTTGCTGCTTACTTGAAGAAGCATTACTGCAAAGCTGAATTGAAAGCTTCAACGAAGCATCATATAATAATACATTCAACAATTCATCCACTTGCTTTTTTTCCCCACCTGATCATTGCATGCGATTACAGTTTGAGTTGTTAAGTAATGAAGAAAGATTGAGTGTGAAGAAGAAGGTGGAAATGTGATAGATATAGTAGAAGAATCTATGTGTTGCTTAGTATTAATGTGATTTTAAACATATCCGATTTTTTTTCTTTTTTAAACTAAATGGGCTTTTCAATTTAATAAATGAAACAAAAGCTAAAGTTTAAATAATAAACACCAATGATAGTTAATGATTTGTAATATGATGATGATAAATAATAGTATTATCTTAGTGATAAGTGATAGAAAGATATGATTAAATTTTCTTTTAATTATCAAAAGAATTAATTGATATATTTTCATTATTGATAATTTAAAGATGAAAAAATTTTGCAACATTACTTCCCAGTTATCGGTTTTTTTTTCGTTGCTAAATACTGATAAAGTCATATTCAGGAATTATACATATTGTTATTGTTTTTATATTTTACACAATTGAAAAGTTTCAATGAGATTTTTGGCAACATTTCAAAGAATAGCATCGGCCATTAGCCATCATCGGCCAATCATGTGACTTTCGGAATTTGTTTATCTCCACTTCTCTTTTTTCCATCTTTTTGCCAACTGCAAAAAGTGTTTTTCATTCGATATTTTGCTATTATGATGAGTAAAATTAACGTACGTACGTAAATGTATATTAGGTCATTAATAAAAACTTTTTCATTAGTGAAAAATGAGAAGATATGAAAGAGAGAAAGATGATTGAGGAAGAAGGGAAGAAGTTATTGATGATAGAGAGGATAAAATTTGTTCATGGTTGGTGATGTATCGAAAGAGAAGAGATATCGGAGGGATTTCTCGTCCTGCATATTCCCAGAATATATTTCAGTGCACGCATATCACATTATTTCTCCTCATCATTTTCTCATTTATTTCACTTTTATATAGAATGTTGCTCTCTGTTACATTAACGGTTAATTTTGAACTTACTGATATCGTTATCAGTGTTAGTCATTTTGGGTCGTATGCGACAGCAATAGCATCGTGATATGTCGTGGTAATGGAAAATGAATTGATAAAAAAATTTCACCATTTCAGTAAAATAGCAGCAAACAAGATAGAAGAAAGGAAAAATGTCTGTAACAAGGAAGGAACCATTAGCAATTGAAGAATTGATTGCCAAGAAGAAGGAACTCGAGAAAGCAGAAACAAAGGTATTTGATCACTTTCATATTTGTTCTAATAATTATCTTTATTTGCTAGTATTATCGCGTTAATGATTGTCAGCAGTCATTATTAAAAATTCTATCGGTACGCATGTTTGGAATTTTAGGATTACATTTTTCCAACCTAAATTGAGACGAGAAAGTGCTAATTGATAATTTGATTAGTCACAGAATTTGGTGTTGTATTAGTTGTCTGTTTCGGTTATGTAGTTAATGCTTAATGATTTCCCAGTTATTATCATTGTATTTACTGAAATTATTTCTAAGTAAATGAAAATAGCCCTGTCAATCAATTTTTTGGCCATTAAACTTTTTCAATGGTATTTATTTATATGAATTTGCACATTTCCAGTGGTTATTTGTCATTGTGTTACGAAACCGAGAAGGTAGAGATTCCTTATTCTTTGTCATCATTTAGTGTAATTTGTTATCCTTAACCCTGTGGGAACTATTTTTTCGCTGATAACAGCAAGCGTCTTTTTTTTTGAATGCTTTCGAAAGATAATTCTTAGTTCGGCAACGTTTTTCAAATATCGTAAAATTTTCTCTGTATATTTATAGTAATATAAATCAGAGAAAGCCGTAAGATCTGTATGTTATGAAGCTCTTATACTATAAATCCAAAGTGGAAAGTAAAGGAAGTGAGAAAAGAAGAGTTATTGCATAATACAGCAAGGAATTGGGTATTCTTTGCTCTTTCATATATATCAAAAGATTGATAACTTGATAACTTAACCATAGACATCAAAGTTAAATTACTGTTTGGTAAATGATGAGAGATGTATGTATGATAGTTTATCCTGGTTGTTAGAATCATTGGTAATGTCAAACATCACTTATTATGATGTTTGAAAGATATATGAGCAAAAAACGAAGAAAGGATAGATTAAAGAAACGTATTAGCAGTAAGTTACTTTAATTACTTCCTATAGATGAATAATATAAGATTTATTTATTTTCTCTGTTAAATGTTTATTCATATGATAGCAAAAATGAAATTAAAAGAATTTAATAAAGTCATTATTATATGCGTTTCATAACTTATTTTCAACAATGTATTCATTTTGAAATACTTCTTTCGGTACTGTTTTTATCAAACATATCTGCAAGCAGAATGTCATGCAATAAACTTGTCGATTTATATTATTAAATTTTCTATATTATTAAATTTTATAATATTATTAAATTATAATAATATTATAAAATTTAATATTATTAAATTATTAAATTTTTAAATTATTAAATATTATTAAATTTTCTTTCTATTATAAATTGAGGCCAAGCGGCACTTTGAAACTTCGATTTTCTTTTGCGGTCGAATTTTAGTAATGAGGGTTATGAGTTAGATAAAAAATTTTTTTTCAGTGATGTTGTCATTTGCCTTGTTTTTTTTAATTGCATGTAACTGATTACTGTTATTGAAAGACTATTTAGACTCAAGAAAGTACGCTAATTCGCTTACTCATGAAATTCATGGGTAATTTAAAAGAAAATATAATTTGTAGCTCACCGATATGTATAACAGATTCCAATTTGTCAGTGAAATTTTCAAATGAGAATAATTGTTTTTGATTTCTCTTGAAGATTAATAATGTTAGAAAGGGAAGCTTAAAGGTGATGAAATTTTTGGAATGAATTAAGATTGTAGGTATAAATAGTGGATTGTGGTTACTTCTCTATAATGCTGGTATTGATATTTTATAGTGTGAATTATAAGGTTTGCAAACTATACGCGAACATTTGACTCAGAATTATTTCCTTATTGTGTATATTTTTGTATTTTTTCATGGCTATTACGTGATAGTTTCTGTCAGGTCTTTAACTAGATAAAGTATAGAGAAATCGAAATAAAGTATGATATCGTTTATATGTGAGGTGGAGGAACGGCAAAAGATCAGACTTTGCAGTTGTTGTTACTAGGAGATGTGTAAATGGTAGAAAAAATGATTTAACAATTGCAATTTCGGCGGAAAAACTGAGTTGTTCTCTGTTTTATTGCTAATAAAAGTTGCGGAAAGTTCATGCAGAAGTTCCACGAATTTTTAAGATTGTATTTACAACTATGTTACAAATAAAAGAAGTAAATTGGATACTTAAGGGTGGGCAGGTTTCGAATGTTTGTTCATCAAAAGCGAACTGATCGTTTTCAAACCTTTCTTATCATCGTACCTCTTAATTTTCTCCTTCAGCAAACATAGGAAATTTCCTACTTTCATTCAATATAAATCCAAATAACCTCGGAAAGTTTGTAATATCAAATATTATTATAATGTGGCCATATCGTATAACGTGAATGTTCTAACTGGCCATTGCAGAATTTTATTATATTAGTATCATGTTGTAATACGGATGTCAATCATTATTATGAGGTCAGTATTTACGGTACTGGAGATCCATGACTATATATGTATGTAGTAATTGTTATTTCATTATCAAGATTTTATTACCTATCACTTGCAGCCGAAATTTTTGACTCGTGCTGAACGTGAAGCACTCGCATTGAAGAAACGTGAAGAGCAAGTCGCGAAGCAACGAGAAGCTCAAAAGGCACTGCTTGAAAAACGGAAAGCATTTATTCAGGATGCTAAAAGAACAGGTTTTGTGCTTCTTTTCCCTTACAATTTTTGAAATATCAAACCTCGATCCATTCTTTTTTTTTAAATTGAATATCTCCTTTATTCAATTAATGTTTCTACATCTAATCAAATTTTTCGCCTTGTCCGAATGAATTTGCTTCCCTATCTTTCTTAGTTTTTATGTTTTATTTTGTGCTATCACTCTGCAGAAAAAGAACGTGATCGAGATCGTGAAAAGGAACGGAAAGATCGCGAACGTGATCGTGAACGTGAACGCGAAAAAGATACAGATCGTGAAAAAGATCGTGAACGAGGACGTAGAAGTCGGAGTCGAGATCGGGAAGGTAAGCCTTTGTTCATTTTTTAATTAAAAGAATTTTTTGGATAGCAAGAGGATAGCTTTTTATTACCGAATTAATTCCTTCCACTTGTTGCGAACATTTTTTGTCTTTTTTCAGGGAAAAGAAGTAGGAGTCGAGATAGAAGAAGTCGAAGTCGCGAAAGGCGAAGCAGGAGTCGTGAACGACGTAGTCGTAGTCGTGAGAAGCGTCAAGAGACGGAAAAAAATGATCGTAACGGGGAAATGAAAGATGACAAAGAAACCGATAAAGATTTGGAAAAGCTTAATGAAGCTATTCGTCAACGTTACCTCGGCAAGTTTCTCTTTCAAAATTTTAACGTATTTAAAGCTTACATATCAATGATAATATTAGCTTTGTCGTAGCTAATAGAATTTTGCAGTTCGATCTTTGTTGTTTGCATCAGGAACTTTTTACTAAATTAGCAGAATTTTTGATTTTAAAATTATTTTGTAGTGTGATACGTTAGATTTACTGATGAAGCTGCTGTCGTAGGAAACTGTGAGCTCATGATCAGTAGGGGATTGACTTATTCCTTACATTATGTTTTTTGCCGTGAAATGTCTTTTACAGTTTTTAGGACTGTAACTATATCTTAATTATCCTATTTACGGCAAAGCTAAAATTTTAAATTGTTTCGGAATATAGGGGGACAGCGAGAGAAACGAAAACGCGGTCGTCGATTGCATGAACGGAAGTTTATTTTTGATTGGGATGCTGGCGAAGATACGTCAAATGACTACAATAAATTATATCAGAATGTATGGATTATTTCATGAATTTAGAATCAAACTTTAAGTTTGCATTTGCATTTAATTTGTTCATAATAACATTCCTTGAAATTAATATGAATAAAAATGCCGTAATAGCGTGCATTTGACATATAAATAGTGACTACTATATATATATCTATGCTTATATAGTCTTGAGTGTAATTTATTCCATTTAAATATCATTTTAGAGACATGAAGTACAATTTTTCGGTCGAGGTTCCATAGCTGGGATGGATGTAAACGCACAGAAAAAACAAAAATCGGAATTTTATGCGAATCTAATGGAAAAACGGCGAACCAAAGAAGAAAAGCAGCAAGAAGAACTACGGTACGTATAGTACTTTCGAAGTTTTATTTTTCATTTATATATTTTGCTTTTTTCTTCGGTTGTGTTTATTTTATTTATAGATTGGCTGGTGTAAAGAAGAAGGAGAAGAAAGAAGCATTTGATAATCGACATTGGACACAAAAAAATTTGGATCAAATGACTGAACGTGATTGGCGTATATTTAGGGAAGACTTTAATATTTCTATTAAAGGTGGCCGTGTTCCAAAACCGCTGCGCAATTGGGAAGAAGCTGGCTTACCTTCAGAAGTCTTTGATGTCATTATGAAAATTGGTTATAAAGTTGGTTAGATTCAATAAATTTTGCCAAAGCATCAGAATAAACTATTGAAAACAAAGCTTTTTTTCTTTTTCTTTGAAATTAGTAGGATCATCTTTGGAAAAATTTATTTCTTTTGTACCTGTTATACCGTGGCAAGGTGGGAAGGCTATTTGTTTGCAGGAGCCAACACCAATCCAACGGCAAGCGATTCCCATCGGCTTACAAAATAGAGATATAATTGGCGTAGCGGAGACTGGTTCTGGAAAGACGGCTGCCTTTTTAATACCACTTCTGGTATGGATAACATCGATACCAAAATTTTACGGTAACGATGAGCAAGATACGGTAAGTATTTATTTGCCAATTTTTTTTAATTTGTAAGAAAATTAAATTAAATGGAGGATACATTATGAAATTACTCAAGGTTTGAATTGCAATGAGAAATTTTTTAGTATTTTATGAACTTTTGTGTAATTTCAAATCTTATCATATTACGTCATATATTTCTGTAATTCCTTAGTTTGAAAATTGACTACTTTCGATGTGCTGGCAATGAGTGTTTCTTTCTTAATTTATAATTACAATGTTTGGTAATCTTACTGTTATGATTGCAGCTTTCATCCTATAAAATTACAGTTTTTTTCAATGTTGAAAATTTTGCAAATTTTCTAATCAAATAATTTTTTTTCAATTTTTATGTGTTGTGTTTATTCTAACTTTTGATTTCGAGGTAATATCTAATTTTGATAGAATATCTTTCCGATACATTTAGATTTGTAGTTTTTTCGAGTATAGAATGGCCATCAGTTTGTCCCCCAGAGGTTTCTTGCTAATCCTTGTTGCCTCCCTTTCTAATTGTCCAGGTTATAGTCAACGTATTCCTACCCTCCTTAGCTCAGATAATGATCTCGAACTCTATAATAAAATTTTCGTGGAAAAGAGAGGGCTTTATAATTTAAAGAAATTTGAAATTCGACTTCTTAAAAGCAATAGAAGTTATGAACTTTTTCTGTTCTGAAAGTATACTGATGCATTTCAGGGGCCTTATGCTATTATCATGGCACCGACACGTGAGTTAGCACAACAAATTGAGGAAGAAACGGTCAAATTCGGGCAATTGCTCGGTATCCGAACAGTTTCAGTAATTGGTGGAGCTTCACGGGAAGAGCAGGGTTTGAAGCTTCGTCTTGGTGTGGAGGTGCATTATTTAACCATTTAATCTCTGAGATTTACAAAAAAAATATTTATTTTATTACCTCGTCAGACATTGCATTTGCAGAAAAATGAAAAAAGGTCCTGATATTATCCAAGATTTTTTGCGCAACATCGTTTTGGCGAGCTACATATCTAAATATCTACCATATCTAATTTCATTTGATCTACTCATTAGTTAAATTTTTTTGTACTCCTTCAGAAAAATTTTTCTTCTCGAAATTCGTAATATCTGTAGGAAGTCAGAAGGACAATGTTGGATCAATTCATTTCTTTTTTTTAATAGGAATCTAATTTTCCTCATTTTTTTTTCTTGTCAATTCCCAAAGAATGGGCACTGTTCCAAATCTCATTAAACTATATTATTGGATATCTTACGCTATATTAGAACTGGACTTTTCTTTCATTTCGCTTTTAAAGTTAAAATCTGGATTCATTATAATTTTAAAGCGTGCCTACATTCGTTTTAAATGAGAAAAAGACTTGATTTAATCATGGGGGATGAAAAGACATAAATTTCGGGCTTAGATAATTGCGGAAGTAAATAAAAGACGGAAAACGAAGCAATGTTTCTCATTAGTGGATAAACAGCCGCGATTTTGTTTTTAAGGGGAGGCTTTCTTACACTTCATAAAAGAAATAGAATTTCAACGTTAACAATTTCTTTTATGTTGAAATGTCATTATGGATTTCTAGCTTAAGTTTTACTTTAACTTACGCTATTGGAAAAATATTTCATTTTTTATGTTTTGAAATTTTTCAATAACTATTAGGATAGTGGGAAAATCCATAATTGATTTTGAGATTTTCTACGAAAAATTCTCAAAGAGAGTGTTTTAAATTCTATTTTATTTGGGAAATAAGTAGGATTATAAAGAAATTGTGCTGCACTGCATGAGAATTGAATTGTTTTATGTAACAAACGCATTACAATTTATGAGGTCGAATGTAATATGTTTATTAGCCGATGGAACTGCCTTTATTTCACACTAATTTTTTTGTAGTTTAAAATATTGTTTAGTTGTTGAATTTTTTGGTATGACTTAATCTTTTCTCAACTTTCAATTGAAAAATTCATATTTTATTCAGGTGGTTATTGCCACTCCAGGACGTTTGTTAGATGTTTTGGAAAATCGTTATTTATCATTGGATCAGTGCACTTATGTTATTTTGGATGAAGCTGACAGAATGTTAGATATGGGTTTTGAACCAGAAGTGCAGAAAGTAAATCTACGAACTTTTTTGTTTATTCATCTTTTTATATTCATCTTCGTTTATCCATTTATTCATTTTTTTATATTCATCTTCGTTTATCCATTTATAGATTTAAATCTTTCAGGAGAAATAAGTATTTGCCTCATATTGTAATTTTTCTCTCATTATGGTAATGGTTGCATTATTTTTACTTACAAGACTAGTTGCTTCCTATGTCTATGCAATTTTTGCAGGTTCTTGAATATATTCCAGTAACGAATCTCAAACCGGATACCGAAGATGCGGAAAAAGAAGAATCTATAATGGAAAATTTTTATTCAAAAAAAAAATATCGTCAAGTAAGTATTCCTTGCTAAGCAAAAATTTTCTGCTTTTCGCAGTATAAATTCATAATGACGTTCATTTTATGAACGAGAGAAACCATCAGCTTATAAGTATATAAAGTGCACTAGTCTTATTTTAAATATTAATTCCAGTTTCTTGACTGATAATATAACGGTGTATAATTGAAAATGAGATATTTACTGATACTCGTATTACTTAACATATTAATACGGCATCATTTCTAATGGTAATGGCAGGACATTTTCAATCCTTCGATCATTATTTACTTTTTTCGATGCGTTAATTAATTCAGTAATTCGTTCACTTGATTGTTTAGAATATCAGTGCGATGATGAATTGCAAGTTTAGATTGGTAAAAATTAGTGGAATTTTAAGTTAAACAGAATTTGAAACGAAGATAAAATGTTTGATTTACTTTTTATGTTGATTTTTCGGGAAATGGAATATAGACATTCTTAAAATAAAACGAAAGGACATTAGTCCAAAACCTCAATATAAGCTTTAAGTCTTCTAATTTTTCTTCCAGACCGTTATGTTCACGGCAACCATGAGCCCAGCAATTGAACGATTAGCTCGAGCATATCTTCGACGTCCTGCCGTTGTATACATCGGTTCTGTCGGAAGACCCACGGAACGTGTTGAACAAATCGTTTATATGATCGGTGAAGAAAGTAAACGCAAGAAGCTTGTTGAATTGATCTCATCCGATGCATTCGAACCACCTATTATCATTTTTGTTAATCAAAAACGGGTATACATTTACTCCATTAATAGCCATCATGAAGAAAAGACTGACAAATTACTTTAATTTTATATTTGGTTTTGAGTTTCAAGTGTGACGCCTGTAGGTTTGCAGTTTTGTTCACTTTGCTTTATGCTCTTTTTCTTTCTAGGGAGCAGATATGTTAGCCAAAGGCCTTACGAAATTGGGTTTCCAACCTTGTGTTTTGCATGGTGGCAAAGGTCAGGACGCTCGGGAATATTCGTTGGCAGCACTAAAAGATGGGACTAAAGATATCCTGGTAGCAACAGATGTTGCTGGACGTGGTATTGATATCAAAGATGTTTCTCTGGTTCTCAATTATGATATGGCGAAATCAATTGAAGATTATACTCACAGAATCGGTCGAACAGGTAATATCATAATTTGGGTGCAATATATTTCACGGGGAGTAGAGAAAATTCAGAATGGAAAGAAATAATTAAATCCATCAATGGCATATCAAGTAAGAAGAAAAATTTAGTGCTTTTGAGAATTTAATAGGTTTCAGTTCCGAAACACTACAATTTTTTTCTCTTTTTTATCAGTTGAACTGTTGAAAACGATCATTTCAATTGAAGTTATGACACCTGCAGATCAGTAACACGGAAATAGTCACCGCAAATAGTTTTTTATGCACTTAAGCGGTAACATTTAAGGCCTTACATCATAAAATGGTAAATCCAAAAGTGAATGATGAGATGTTTAAGAATAGCCTGTTTTCTTCTGTTCTTTTCACTCTATTCGTTTTAGAAAACAAAAAATATTTTTATAAAATTGTACATGAAAGGGGCTGGAGAAATAAACTATCTGCTCTTAATATTTTATTCGCGTGTGAATTTTCTTTGAAAAAGGGAAGAAAAAGGAGAACATCCCAAGTTTGCTGTGCTTGCCTTCCCTATTTATATTTATGTTAGTGATTAAATTGTGCACTTCGACAATGCAACTTTATTATCTAACGCTTTGTATCTTCTCTTCTCCTTTTCTTTCTTTCTTCTTTCTTTGGAAAAAAATTTTTTCCTTTTTTAAAAATGATTTTCGTTATTTCAAATGGAAATAATTTGTTGTTTCCTTCTTCAAAGCGAAAAAGGAAAAAATTTTTGATTTTTCAAAAAATTCTCCGCAAGCATACACCCATTCATCCATCTCATTTCATTGAAAGCTTGCTTCTTTTTCCTTCTTATACTTTTATTTTATCTTTCCTGCTTTTTTCTATGCCTGTTTTTGTCTTTCATTTCAATTTTTCTTTTGCACTTTATGATGCTGGTAAACTTCTATCGATTGTTACTGTTTAGAGCGAGAGGAAATCGTTTAATTAAGGGACAGTGAATAAAAATAATTAGCAAACTATCATCAGCAAGCTTGTTCAATGAATAAAAAAAACAATATAAATAAGAAACAATAGAGTAACATTTTATGAGAGCGAAGAATAAAAGTATTGCTTTTCCGGCTGATTCACAGTTATGTATTCTTCCTCCAAATATTGTTTTTTCCAAAATTTCTTCATTTTTGCTTTTTCGTCTTTCTCCGATATATATGTATGTTTTATCGATGAGGAACAAATTAATGCAAAATGAGTGAATAACTGGAGAAGTCAATTCGATTGTACTTCTGAAACTGATTTATATCTCACTCATAAGCACCATCTGCAAATGAAAATTATAAAGGAGTTTGTCCTTTTTGTCCGATATTTTATTAGATTCTTGTTTGTGATTTTTCGAATACAAATAATTTTGTACAACTTTTTCTTTCCAGGACGTGCCGGGAAACATGGTAAAGCGATAACCTTTTTGACGCCAGAAGATAAGGATGTCTTTTATGATTTGAAACAATGTCTTCTGGAGAGTCCAGTATCAACTTGTCCACCAGAATTAGCCAATCATCCGGAGGCTCAGCATAAACCGGGTACATTTGTTCCCAAGAAACGTCAGGAAGAAACACTATTTCGTAATTAATGTTGTTTCTTTTATTATTTTTATTATTGTATCTCGTTCAGTTGTTTATCATTTTGTTGTAAGCAATATTTATCCTAATTCTTGTTCATTTTTGTGAATTATATTCGTTTATATGGATGACATATAAAATGATATATATTTCATCCAACAATAATACCTCTCTATTTGTTTGGAAATATTACCATTTGAATTTTAGAAATGTTTCTTTGGAAACCATCTATGGTATATATATATTTCTCAAAGTTAAGCCTGACAATATCGGAGTATTTTCAAGTTGTTGCTTTTTTTGTTGTTTTAAAATGTTTCAAATTGTAAAGGAAGACATTTCATTTCTGAAAACATCCGTTGATTACGGAGTGAAAAGTTTTTAAACGAATAATGGAAATTTGGTACATCATCTACTACACTTTGTTGAAGAATTTTATAACCAACCGTAGGATGTAAAAGTTTTCCTTGTTCTATCTTTATTTATAATTGTGCAGGTTGCGAAACACATTTCGGATCGTCTTCTGGAAACTATTGTAACGGACAGATGAGAGTAAGTTATGATTAATAGGGAAAGAGATGGCATAGGGAGGTCAAAAATTTATTTGAAATTTTAAATTGTATTATTAAACATAAATTGACTTAAATTTTAGAATTTGATCTTGAAAGTTAAAAAACATTTTAATATTTCAATTCGATCAATTTGGGAGTTGTTTTAAATTTAGTATTCCATTACTTCCATTGAACAATAATAAAACTGTTCGTTTTTTCTTTTTTTCGTGGCGGTTGATAATTTTTTCAGCTTGTTTTGTAACAATTGTTGCAATTGATTACTTGTACTTTTTTTTGCATTCCTTGCACCCTTTTTTCATTCATTTCTTTTGAATAAGGTAAAAGAAAATATGAATTAGTAGGAGAATTGGAGTTCAACGATTTGTTTGATATTATCAGTTGTGAGTTTTTAGGGAAAAGTACTATGATGGTGGATCAGTACTAAGTTAATTAATTTTAAATAGATAAATTTTTAGATTTTTACCAACGGTATTTACTCAATTATTGGTAACATTGCTGTTGTTTCGGTTATAGATACACTTGACCTGTACGTAAGTTAGACGTATTTCAGATTATTTATTATCACATTTCTAGGTATTATGACTTTTGGTTTCTTTTTCGTCGAAGTATTTTGTAGAGATTGCGTAGGATGAGGTTGAACAAAATGTAGTGAAATTTAATTCAATTTATATAGCTTCTGGATATAATTGTGAGTCACTCTTATCCTATCAGCTCTTTGTAATGAAAGGATAGTTATAAAAGAGAAATAGAAGCGTCGAAAAAAGAAAAAATTAGGAGATGAAGCTTTTTTTTCAATAACCTGAGAATGAATTTTATGGCATTGATAGTGTAGCGATTTCTTACTTTTACTTTTATGCTTTTTCTTCTCTTAATTACCACATTTTTAACCTTAAAACTACTTTTATAGAGTAGGCGATAAAAGTTTTATAAAATTTGGAAACTTTTGTACTTCATGGTAATAAACAGACATGTAAGATTTACTAGGAATGTTTAGATAATAAATTAGGTAGCATTGAAATATAATCCATATTGGGTTGGATTGCGAGAATTTTTAACGTTTATGAATCAAATTATTCTACAGTTGTTATAATTGCAAGAAATTTTTTCAGGATTGATTTGTCATCGGGTATTGTGGACTGTGCGCAGGATCGTGCAAAACACATTCGGGTAACAGCACGAAGCACTGGATTTATTCGGGTGCACCGCCTCTAATGAGTCAGAAGCAGGTCATGTAATAACTAGATGGGGGACGATGATTGGCCGTCACAACGATTTCGCGATCATGTTATTAATCGATTGGAACCAGAATTAGCGAGAAATCGTCAAAATGCTCCAAATTTACCCGTACCCGGTGATGCAAGACAGGTTGATCATTATTGTTATTTAAATTAAGGACGTCAAAGTCTGTACATTCACATGTTTAGTATTTGTATGAATGGAAAGGGATCTGATGCTTTTCTCTGTTATTCTTTTGATAATTTAATGTTCTGATTACTGAATTAATTATTCAGACTTAAAGATTTACACATCAACATTCTAATCATTTTTACCTATTTAGTATACTTGCATGCTTCCATTAAACGATGTTTTGTCGAATAAAAAAGATTCAGTTGAAGCTGCATATTCAATACTTTGCCATTTATATGACATATTGAAAATTTTATTTCATTTCTCCAAATTTGCAATACATTACTTGCTAATATATTTCTGTTTAATTGAAACAATGAAACGAAATTATTTTGCAGGTGGAGGAATATGTTTTCAACAAATGCGTCAGCAAAGATGAGTATATGCGGACAATTGCCAAAGTTATCAATGCAATCAACTGTAGCTGTAAATATTTCTTATATTATTTTATCACTTCTGGTGTTATAAATTCCAGAATAATTCAAGGAACAAAAAAAAATTATGATTGATCTAGTTGCGAGAAAACTTAGTAGAAGTCGTTCGTAAGGATAGTCTAAGGTACTGCTAAGCCAAATATAATTAAAATGGTTCCAAGAAATATAAATAATATAACGTGGTTTCCAAAAAAGATAGTAAGGATAACTATTTATATAATCGTTCCATCCGATTTATTAGGATTGTCTGGATGTTTCTGAGTAATACATATTGCAAATGCATGTCAAAGATTCATTTCATCCAGCAGCAGCTAGCAAAATGGGTTGATAGTATGAAAATATTCCAAAATCAAATAGAAAATACACAACCATTTATTTACTCAATATTTTATAAAGTATGTCAATTGAGGAAACTTATCGGGTTGTTCTTTTTTAGTAATAATTTTCTTTTGTAGCAAAATCAGCAACAGTACCATCTCTTCTTCAACCGCCTCGCGTTCATTCAGCATCGCAAAACTATCGAACCGCGGGTGTTGGTATACCACCGGATCCTCAACCCACCCACCAGCAGCAGCAACAACAAAAGATTATGGTAAGCATGAGGAAAATTAACTTGTATAGTTTCAAGATTCAATAGTTTCTTTTCACTTGATTTCGCTGCTATTTTTCTAATTCTTTGTCAAAATTTGAATTATCGGAGAATTTTTTGTTTTGTCAGAAATTTTGTTAGAATTTTTGTCAGAAAGCAATAACTGGTGCTAAAACAGGTATTTAATGTAGATTGCCGCATAAATTACGGTACCATTTCTGCATTGATATTGATATTCAATTTCCTTCCTTCAGGTGAAGTCCATGCTAACTATTTTTTTCCAGGACAGATATCATGCCTCATCACTCGCTCAACCGCCGCCAATGATACAGTCACAGCAATCATCACCTGGTGCATTATCTGGTGGTAATATGCAACCGTCACAATCTAATATGCAACAGCATTCTCCAGTAGCACATCCAGTGGTTCCTCAGCAAACATATAATATGCTTTCTCCAGTTCCCTCTGTTCCTGGATCACACAGTACCTCTCCGAATCATCAAATGTATAATCGTGTGAAAACTGAACCAAAAAGTGGCGGGAATAATGGTACAAGTACTGCAGAAATTCCAATGTCTGATGCAATGTCCAATCGTATGTGGAAGCGTGAAGTTCTCCCTCCCGATGGTTACTACTCAGCAGGTATTTGGATTTTGAATTTTAATGATTTTCAAAACCTTCCATCATTCTCAACATAACACTTTCTATCTTGGCGCAGTATCAAATCTTAACTTCTGAAAAAATATTAACGTTTTTTCACTTGGTCAGCTGTTTAATTAGGAATAATCTTCAGGAAACTTTTGAACTTTTTAAAGAATATATTGATTGTTGACTTCACAGGTCCTTACGGTGCTACAGGTTCCGGTCAATACATCGAACGCACCCACTCATCGGCATCGTTTATGTCACGAGGAACACCTATCACTCCTTCACAGCAAAATGCTTCACACCACCAACAACATCATCAGCCATCAGTTTTAGAAAATCTTATTAATTCACCCCATTATGGGTCACCGACACCATCCTCACGGCATTTAAATGGATCGGGCAATCAAAACGTTGCTGATTTGCCATTTGGAAATGCCATACAACAAAATGAAGAGGTCAGTTATTTAGAATATTTAGAGGAGAGGTCAGTTATTAGTTATTTAGAATAAATGATAATGGATAAGAAATCTCAGAAAGTGGGATGCTAAATTTTATTCTTTAGTTTAGTATATTGCAATATATATTACAGACAACTACGGAATTAATCGAGTAACTCATGTGGAATTTTCATCTAAACAGCCTGTAATTATTTTATGTAGTTATCAAATTTTAAAACTTTGATTTATGTTTCTCATTCTGATGTCTAATCTGGGATTCACTTTATCAAAATACTTTTTTAGCATTTTGTTTAAAACTTATCAGTCCGATGTTTATTATTAATTTTTATAGCGTATATATACCGAGAAGTTACGCTCATTAAGGCCATACGTTGAAAGTTTACGAGCACGTGCACAACAGTGTCGACTAGAAGGCAACGAAATTGCTGCAAGTAAATTTGATACAATGTGCAACGTTCTTGATGGCAAATCGTATGTTTGCTAGTGTTTAAAGTTTCATTTCAAATTTAAAAGTTACAATTCACATTAGAAATATATTAGTCTAAAAGTGCTTAGTTACGGTTTGACTTGCTTCTTCTAGACTGCCAAAATTGAGCTTGCGCATTTTCCGTGATTTCCTGAAGCATTTCATGGTCATTCATATTCCTTGGCTTTATCTTTACTGGAATATTTTCATATCGAGTCTTTGTGTAAAAATAATAATTAAATGCAAATTAATAAGTCTCAACAGTAGTTATATATTATTTTATGAGAAGTACCACTGTTAACTAAGCTTTTATTATTATTTGCAGACGGGTATCATTTGAATATCTTTTGCAAATAGAAGCATGGATATACAAAAAACAGCAATTTCTGGTAAGTAATATAGCCTAAACATTTTTATTTTACTTATTAATTTAAAAAAATGTACTAGCGACAGTATCATGCAGAAAATTGAATTTATGAAAGCTGCAAGCTTATACGATTTGAAAGTTAGAATTAATCATTCGGTTCGTAGAATCTCAAGCTTGATATGTCTGAAAGTGATAAAAGCTTCTGAATTATTTTGTACTTTGTTTCAGTGATTTTTTAATGATATAATTCTTTAGAGGTAGTTATGTGTTTTGATAATGTCGAATGGTTCAATGTATGAAAATTTTTTTAGCAAGCTTCGTTGAATACTGGAACATTACAACCACAGCCACTGGTGGATGCAGTAAATGCAGTTTTGTTAAATAATGAAACACAGGTTGGATATGGTGATCGTGTACAAACGAATGCTGGTGCGCAATCGACAGGACATTGGCCGATGTCATCTAGTCGATCACAACAACAACAGCAAGTATCATCCCAACTGTTGCCAAATATGGTATCATCACCAGTCTCAGTGGCTCTTTGTCCAACGCGAAATGCTCTGATGCAATCACCAATGCCGTTGCAAACGACCAGTGGCCATGGACGACATTCAGTAGAACATACTTATCAGCGACATTCACCCTATCCAAATCCAAATACTGGATTACGTCCCGGTACACAGTCTCAGTCGGTGATGCTGCATCATGGTTTATCCAGAGCGTTGGTATTCTTTTAGTTCTTAGACAAAATGAATTTCTGTTCTATGTAATTCTAGAATTTTAATGCTTCTTTGCATTTTTACATTAATAATTAAAATATATCATAATTTAAAAACCTTCAGCAACAAGCAACAGCAGTAACAACAGCTTTATCACCATTCCCAGAAGCAAATCGTGCACCAACAACCGACTGCAGTGGAGTTGAAGATCTTTATGTAATGGATGATTTTTTGCCAACTCCTGTAGAAGCAGTATCGAATAACACATCTTCGCAGGTTTATTTTGAAATCGAGTTGGATATTTTATGTATTTTTAAAACAAACTGAATTACTATTAATCATAACACTATGAGTCGTTGATTATGTAAAATAGCAATCTATATTGTTTAAAAATACATTGCCGATTAATTTTAGGTCTCCCTTAAAAATGTTGAAACATTTTGGTTTCAGTTATGCCATATTTGGATTTATTGAAAGTTAAATATTTTTAATGTTGCAGATAGAAGGTCAGTTGCCGGAGGCAGTGCGTCAAGAATTATTAGCATTCGGAGATCGTTTTCTAGCTGATTCTAACATTGAACAAATAACTGATTCGCATTCTATTATTGTAAAGTTTTCATTAAGTAAGTTTTTTTATTAAAGAAATTTTTTTAGTACATATAGAAATATGAAAGTATTTTCGATTATTATATTTTCATATAATCGAGAAGACTTATATGAAATGATTAAGTGCGAGTTGTCAGAAAAACAATTTTTGCAACATAAAAATCTAATTATTTGAATTAATAATGATTATTTTTAAGCCTCACATAATGTGCCGCCGTTGCAACTAATTATACCGAAAACATATCCCAGTGGTGAAGTCCTGGTGGGTCGTGCTGCACTAGATTTAGGTTTGTCACTTTATTATTACAGTTTTAGCTTGAACAATTTTATACCGGAGAAAATGTAAATCATTCATAACTAAATTAATTTTTCGATTAAGAAGTAAATAAATAGCTTCGTGATATTTCTTCAAGGAAAAGTTATTTCTTTTCACTAAAATTTGCAGCTTTTATTGACCAAATAAATTTTAAAAATGTTTTTTCATTTTTATAAGAATGTTGCCTCATGTGACTAGTTTTTTTAGATTCGTTTTTCTTCGATGATTTGCAAAATGTGATACACGAACGTTTAGCTCGACCGGGTCTGCGAACGGTGACAGATTTCCTTGAAACTTGGGTAACATTTCTATTCTAAAATTTTCTGATTAATTTCAAACTTTCAAGTAATTTAATGAAAAAGTTAAAAAATATAAGATAGTAAATAGATAGTTGAATGAACAAGAACTAGTTAGCGTAATTATTTGCAACTGAATTTTAGAGTTGAAATAAGAAACTTAGGCATGCAAAAAATTTTCAAGCTAATCAATCGTTCACTACCCTAATCATCAGATTAATCAAAAACGATACTTTAAGCTGTCTCCCAAAAATTTCAAACGTCCATTGAGAAGCACTTATTTCAAAGACGTTTAAGCAGCATTAGTCAGTAACACTGGTCTAAAGCTTGGCTTAGTCCATATTTCTTAAAAATAATTTGATGCACCGCTATACCCCGTCTATTAGCATTAAAAACGTACGTGTACGACGCAAACTCATTTAATCTTTTTCTGCATTTCTAGGAATCGACAGTACGAGGTTACTATTTGGGGCAGCAGCAACAGTCACTGTTACCCAATTCATTTGATGACATATTACAAAATACAAATTTCAGTGATTTCTTATCCTGAAATATTTATCTTTTTTCGGTAAATTTTCTAGTTCGATTTTTTTTTGCGTGGATTTCACAACTTCATATGGAAATTGTTGCTTGGTTGATTTGCTGCATTTGCTGTGTTAATTCAAAATATATGAGACAGAAAAAAAAAGGGAAATGTTGATTTTGTTTTCTTGTTCTTCAGCGATATATATTAGAATGAATTTGGTTTTTGAATATTTCGAGTTCTGAAGTTCTCGAATTTTTATGTACGGTTATTTTGCCAAATATGAAAGGGAATTTGCTTCATGTTGTCTTGTTAAATTCTTCTTGTCTTCTTTATTTGTTTATCTTATTTCATTATTTTATTTATATAGTGAAATTGGACTAGCACCACCATAACAGCTGTGAACAGAAATAATGCGCAAGTTTGTCTCATTTAATTTTACTCGTTTATTCGATATTTCTGCAAATCTGTTAAAATATTTACTCTTAAGTGAACCGAGGAACTTTCAGCACTTTCCACGTGATTCTGTTTGTTCCGCTTAGTTCACTTATTAATGCATTAACGACATTGAAAACAAAATGCAAAGTACACACCGAGGATGAAAGCAATTGATGCAAATAGAGCAGGCCTGAAATAGATATTTTTTTTTTAATTTTGAAAGTTGCAAATATCGAGAAAGTAAAATGATTGAATGAGATTGTCTAACATGGAAAAGGTATTTAGGACGTATTTAGGAAGTAATTTTTATTGATTAGAGGTCCATGTTTGATTTTGAATTATGACTTCTGTTGGAAAAACCATACTAATTACAAGATATTAATCCTATAGATAATTACATTATATGGTAAAAGTCTTTGTCTAGCTAGATATGCTTAGTAAAGCCAGGGTCTCTTTGTTCCATTCTATTGTTTCCATCAATTTCGTGTATCCCGTGATTTTTAATCCTAGAATACGGCCGATCACTTATAATAGCTTAATTCTCACTAGAGAACTTCTTCCTTCTTTTTTCCTTTTTTGAACATGCTGTATCTGTTACAATTGCAAGATTCTATTCGATTTGTACGAGCGACAAACTCAACCTTCAGTTCAAGAATAAATTCTCAGGAAAATTTTGTATGTGAATCAAAAACCTAACTTCGAAAAACTTTCACGATAACTTCAGGACGGATTTATTTTGGATGCTTCCATAGTATAGATGGCATCCCACGTTATATTTTGTTTCATATAGATTTGAAATTTCATTCGGAAATGAAATACTAAGAAATCGGAATCCTTAAACTTACACAATCCATATCCGCCATCGTTGACAGCACTGGTTGCCGCAGCATACATAGTATATGTAATTGGTTTCTTCTGGACAACTGAAATTTGTCTCTTTTTTGCAAGGAATGAAAGTAATGGGTAATTAATTGAAACTAAACGAACTGGAAGAATTAAGTTGAAAATTAACGCTCTACACATCTTTAAATGAATAAACAATAGGGATTTACAAGTTAAACTTATGGTTGAACTATTAAAGAACTGTTAAAGAAACACCTGAGAACTGTATTTGCAATATGTTTCTTAGGCTTGTTTAAAGAAGTTCTTGGGCTTCTCTTTATTTCAAATCCATTATTATGTTCCTAGCAGGTTAATAACTCTTAAATTATTTAAAATTTAAATTCAGAGATGATAAATATTGTTTTTAACCAGAATAGATAAAAAGTACATATTTACGGAATTTAGGCTTAAGCGTTCAATCAAGCGGAAATTATCCACTCAACTTTTAAAAATTTTTTCTTTACTTTCTCTGATTATTTATTTATTTCTGCCTTTGCGATCGGTAAAACGGAATTGTTATTTATTATTCGTTATTTATTTATTATTTACTATTTATTATTTATTATTTGTTATTTGTTATTTATTACTCACTATTTATTATTTATTGTTTGTTATTTATTATTTATATGCATATTTTATATTTATATTTATATTTGTATTTGTCTTAAATAAAGCATTTAAATCAATTCATTGTTTCGGTTCAATCTTCTCCACGAATTGGAGATTCGTTTTCTTAGGGATAAATTATCTTCCAGAGTTAGATAACCGTTGATAACAATTTATAAAATCCATATATGTAATATAATATGGGAAAGTAATATCTAAGAAAAGAAAACTGATAATTAGTATTAACTACTTATTGAAGGGAAAAAAAATTGCCGTTATTACTATCTAAGAAATAGTTGAATGAGTTTTTGTTATCGCCAAATTTTGGAGAGTATTGTTTTTTGGAAATTCAATCCAAAATTTTATCTTTTTTCTGGTAATAGTTTTTGATAAAATTTCAGATAAAGTAAAAAAAATTAAAACTTACTCCTCCAGTACGCATGATTCCTCTGGTGGATAGCATGAAACCACATCCACAATTGCTGCGAAAAATACGACAACCAAGAAAATCCGATCGCAATTCTTACGATCACGGATTCCATTCCAACTTCTCTTCAGAATTGAATTCATTTATCCATTTCAGGTTAATCGAATTCCCAGAAAAAAATTGATCCAATTATTGTATCAATCACTTTTAGAAGAGAAAAAATTGTCGCTATTGCTATTTAAAAAATGATTGGATAAGGTAAGTTATGCGTTATCCCTAAATTTAAAATATGAAAAAAACAATACAACCTAAAAAAAGGAAATGTTAAAGGTAATATTAAATTTTAACCATGTTAAATTAATTAATGAAATACTAAATTAAATGGATAGAATGTTAGCTATTACATTCAGGATCAAGTTGAAATATCCGAAATTGAATGCATCATGAAAATGAAGAAGCATCATGTGATCTTTTTTAAAATAATATATAAGATTTTTCGAGAGAAATACTAATTAATCTTGACATTTATTTAACAATAAGATTTTATTCATTAGAATTGAGTAAAATTTGATAGAATATGCCAATGAATTTACCGGTAATTTTTCATTTATCATAAGGATTATCACAGAATAAATAATTTTATGAATTTATCAATAATTTTACCAATTTTATCAATGATATGATTCTCATAAATATTTCAGTTTTCTGAACTGAAATATTTATGATTTTTAATTTTCTTGTTTCAATTCTATAACTTATCAACAATTTTGATAATTTCCCTCTTCTTATGTTTTTCAATTAGAATACTTTGTTAGATCATGAAAAGGTATAGTAAATAATTTTTATTATTTGAAGTGAACCTAAATGAAATGAAACTATTGATAGTAATTCAGAGTAATTTTAGTATAACAGCTACAGTATTTTTAATTATGCTGTTAATTTACTAATGATTAGAATTCTTAAATAATACAATCTAAAAATTCCATTCTAACAATTATACAATAATACTCTTAAATACAGATATGAAAAAATATGGAATTAGCATTATTATTGAAAGATTAAATTCTTATCATACATTGCTAATTGGAAGAGGATGTTTAATTAGTATTTGTTATTTTTGTGATTGAAATTTCTGCTTTGATTACATTTCAATATTTTGAATTTAATGAAAAATATCATAAGAAAACTGATAAATAATAACTAAATTATGTTAATTACCATATCTAAATGTAATATCTCATTTAAAATGATCAAATAAGTTATGAGATAAGTTATCAGTGTAGTTGAAAATAATTCTAGGAGAAACTATTACTGAATATGTATAGGAAGATAGTTGGCGAATATGCAATAAAAAACGATTGATTATAAATTGCAAATAGTAATTGAATTTTTATCCCATGAAATACTAACATGAGAATACTGAAATACTTTTACAAATAGTAAGAGTAATTTAAAAAAAATCTCATAAAGACTAAAACGAATATTGGATAACAGTTCTTTTTTTGCTCAAAATCATTAAAAGAATGGTCAATCACTACGATTGTTAGATTGAACTAAACTATTTGCCTTCAAAATTATGTTTAGCTTCTTTGTTGAATCAAAACAAATTTATAGAAGAGCTCTTAATTAAATAAGAGCAAGCTTATTTAATTCTGAAAGTTGCCAGAAGTTATTTGTATCAAATGAAAATCAAAACAAATTAAATAACCCGTTTGAAAATTGAATTGAGTACCAAATGGTCTCTGTTTTCATCTAAGACAAAATTAAAATATTCAATTTACTCATCTATTTTCTATCGTTTTTCAGCATAACAAATCAACAACATTATTGCATCTTAGTCTCCTCCTTTTTAATTTTTTAATTTTTGAAATTTATTTTTTTTATTTTTAAAAATTTTTAAAATACATTTTAACATTTCAACTGCATACAATATTGTCAACGATATCACAAATTTTCCTGATAAGTAATCATCATCGTTCAATTTATAATAATTCGAAAACGAATAATTGCATCAAAAGTCATATGTCTCATATTTCAAGCGGATAAATGAGCATAAATTTTCCTGATAAGTAACCATACATCGTTGTTTATTCCACCATTTCCGGTGAATATTTCAGGAAGAAATACTAAACTACCGGAATGATACATTTTACATTATTCAAAATCTCTTCACAATAGAGTATTGCAATGGAGAAATGTTTCACTTAAGTCTATAAACAAAGTTTTTCGTTTCCCAATCTCTTAGACAAACCATTTTTACGAAAAGCAATGAATCGGATATTCATTATACTTTTAAATTCTCTTACTTAAATTTCATTACAAAGCTTGGGAGGAGTTCATTGTTAATTGATTTGAGAAGCAGCTATCCGGAAAAAACGAATAAGCATAACTCTCTTAGGAAAAAAAAACGAAAATCAAGAGTTGAGCACTATTTTTCCTCAAGCATTTGGCAGTCATATGCAGGAAAAATTTATTTGCTAAATTTTTTTTTTAAATAAAGTATTCGTAACATAAAGATAATTTATATCTTTTAGTTGCTCTCGACACATCTTCGATATTAATTTTTCAATTGGTTTCATTAATTTAAAGAAATAGAAATAAAAGCTAGAAACTCTTTATCTCTTCTTCTTTCTAAAACTCTCATAACAGTTTTACTATGATATGATGTAAATTATGATAACTTATATTCATTGCATGATTGATTACATTTCTTTAAATAAAACCTAATAAAACTACTTTGAAAAAAAACCTGCATAATTAATTACGAAATGCGCAGTCGATTTATAAGTGAATACAAAAGGTGTAAAGGATTATGAATGATACGTGTAGCTAATAATACGCGTAGGATTTTATGCGTAAAATAATTTACGGAACTACAATATCAACTCTATTAATGATTAGGAACGATATCTAATGATGAAGATTAACAGATTTAAAAAATTACTTTTTTAAATCTGATCACAAATTTTCTTCGCATAATTTGTTAAATTTAAAAAAGTTTAGCAAATCTTTTCTTTTTTAAATGGGAAGATTTAGACGATTGAATTACATTAAGCTTTGAAAATTCTATTTTTCTAAATTTTATGAAAAACAAAACAATATTTTCATATCTTTAGCAATTCCCAAAAAAAAATGAAAAAGCCTTCTTCTTGAACTTTCTTATATACTACGAAATAATTTCATTGTCAAATAACTCTTGAGCGAAATTCACCATTAAAAGATAGAATTTAGAGAAATTAGGAAAAAAATCCCTCTTCAATGAGGAAACAAATACTACTATACTATGCCACACTACTAATTCAAACATTCATTTTCCAATCTAAAAACAAATATCTCTTTCTCTCTCTCTCTCTCCCTCTCTCTCTCTCTCCATTTCTCTCTTTTCTTGTTTTTTTCCTTTTCTGACTTGCAAAATAAATTGAAAAGTAATTTCCTTTGCTCCCCAAAACTCGATCACTCTTATATTATTTCTCGGTTTTCTGTTAATTTGTCATTTAAAATTTTATCGAAAATCCTTTTTTCTTCTCCTCGCATACTATTTTCTTCCATTTATTCCGCCATTTTTACCTTTTTCGCATCATTTCTTGCAATTCTCGAGAGTGCTGTTAGAGTTTCATATACTATCAATTTCTTTCCGATCCACTTAAAATACCCATATATATATATATATATTATATATATCTATACATATAA
>JABVXU010000372.1:0-53659 GCA_013365365.1 Cruorifilaria tuberocauda
TCATCATTATTATCATTAATTATTATTATTGTTATTAATTAGTATTCTATCGAATGTTTGACGAGAAAAGCAGAAGAAGTAAAAGTTTTAATTTAAAATTTATAATTTAAACGTTATGTATAGCTTGTTGGTAAAGAAAAAAAGTGCTTAAAATGTTAATTTAATGATATTAAATGTCAAAGTGTATTCAATTAATTAATTAAGGATGAAATTTTCTAGATGAAAAAATCACGGATAACGTGTGATACAGAAGTTCCTATGCCAACAAGTAATGGCAACAAATTTAATCATTCCACTGGAACATATCATAATTATAGCCTACCACATGGTGCAACTATCACTAATGATAAGAGTAAACAATATGATAAGCCACAAAGGGAGCGAATTATACCGGTGGAAATTGTTGGATCATCATCATCACATGGTGCACCTGTTAATTCCATATACAATAATCAATTAAGTAATAAACGTCACTCGGATATTCGTAATTATGATATACCTAAGGATACCATTAATAGCAACATTTTGGAAAGGTATGTGTCATTTTTCTTTTTCATTTAATTTAACTTATCATTACATTCATTCGTTTTAAACAAGGATTAGAATATGAAAATTAGCAATTATTATCACTTATCTCTGGCATAGCAATCTATCGAAATTGATAAATGACAGAATAATGAGCATTCACTTCCGGATTATTTCTAACGCTCAATCAGATATTTCAGTTGATTTAATACAATCAATTTTTTTTTTAAAAATAGCTATCACTTCGGAATGTTTAAATTCAAAATTCGTTTTACAAAATTATAAGCATAAAATTTTAAGTATAAAAAAATTTCCAATGAAAAAATAAAATTTTCATTTAGCAAAAAAAGATTTTACAATGGAAATACTTTTCCGAAAACAAATTTCTTGCTTACTTGACATGCTTGCAAAGAAAAAAAAGAATGCTTTTCCGTTATTAAAATAACCACGATGGAGAGAGGGCAAAGGAAAGAAAATTTTTAGATTGTTTAAAAAAAATCCCAGTGATTTTTATATGACTTTTCCTAGTCTCTTCCGTTTACTTCAAATTCCGCCTGGTTATCACAATGGAACAGGAAAATAGAAATAAAATTAAAAATTTTGTATTTCAATTACCATGGGAACTCAATATATTAGAATAAAAATGATGAAATATTGATTTAAAAGCAATATGAAAAATGAAATAAATGATTGATTGTCAAAAATTCAGCAGCAAAATAAGATAAATTCTATCATTTTCTCTATTAAAAATAGTTTTAAATATTCGGAAAAAGACTAATTGCATGTGGAAAAAAATGTTTTAAACGATAAATAAAGGAAATTAGAATTACAGAATTTATCAATTGCATTTATTCATCTTTTCAAAATAATCCTGAAAATTTTTTATTTACAAAATAACTAAACATACTCAACACAATACCGTATATTTCTTCACTTACTTCTTTTAAAAGTGAACGAACAATTGAATATTTGTAAATCCATTACCGATGAAGATAAATAAATACGGATATTCTGATAATTTTAATATCTTAGCGGATCCCAAGCAGTACAACCGGTGAAACAGCCACTGCTTCATGGTCATCATCAAAAGCATTCAGACTCACAAAAATTAGCTCGACCACCACCTCCAACTATTGTTCTCAGGTAATCATTTTCAAGTGACAATTATTGGTTACACTTAAGCTTCATAATTTCGAAGCTTTTCTTTCAACTAAACTTAGTCTAAAGCACTAAATAATCTTGAACTAATTTTAAGCCAAGTTTTGGACTTAAAATAAATCTATCACTTTCAACGATGCTCTCTTTCCTCAAAATATTACTTTTTTTTCTAGTCCACCAGATGATGCATCGCCGGAGAAAGTAAAAGTAATTTTCGAATACGACAACGAAAAGTATTCTATACAGCCGAATTTTCTGATCCGGTATAAAAGGATAATATTAACCGTCACTGTATCGTTACTGATCTTTCTTTTATTAATTTTTGTTGTACTGATTGTTTATATTGCACGTCGAAAGAGATTATAACGGATTGCCTATCATTTATCACTTATGAACAAATATAAAGATGAAAATTATGAATATACGACAATATATCAGCACCAGTAAAATGTAACCAGACAATTGATAACTAGGAGCGATTTCCACTAAATAAATTAAAATAGAATATATCAATATAAAAGAGTACTACTTACATAATCATGATTATAAACCTGAATAATTCGTAATAATACAAATTTTGCAATAATAAAATTAAGAAATAAAATTGAAATTATTCATGCAATTGAATACTTTTGCATTATAACAAATTCTCTAAGGAATAAATTGTTAAAAATTACATTATATTAAAAAAAACTCTTCATATACAAAAAAATTGTCATAAAACGAATGAAAAGAGAATATGAACCAACCTACAGCCTATGTTAACATAGCTTTATACAAGACAATATTGATCCTCCTAAAAAATTTTCTATTACAATTAACAATTAATCAACAATATGAAAAAAACTTTGCCAAAATTTCGGTTCCTTTAATCCCAATTTGTTCCTCCAGTTCTTCAACCTTCTCCGCCAGTTGATCACGAAGCAATACCTTAACTATATATTTTTATACTACTTGTCTCTTACCGCTGAAGTTTTTTCAATTTCCCGTATTTTTTTCCATGCTAAGTGGCGAAACAATTTTCAAGTAAACCTTTCTTTTCGTTTCAGCATAGATTTAGCTTACTAACGATAAAGAATATAAGCGCATATGGAAGCGAGAAGCGCATATGGATAAAGTGCCACGCTTAATTATACGCTTTTTTATCATTATGCAGATTTGATTGACATTTAACAAGCTGTTAAGAAAAATATAGCGGAAAAATTAAAAATAAACGTTGTTCATCAGTTTGCAAGTTTATCTTTTTATTTTCATTAAAATGATTAAAACTACAATTACTTTTCTTTTCTTTAATTCTTAATGATGCTAATATTTAAGCTAAAATAATAAAAATACTTTTGCACTCCTGATAATTGCATTAGCCTGTCGTGTATTAAGATGGTCTATGGTAGATAGTAGCATTGATGGCTCTGCAGAAGCAATTAAACCAATCGTTTTGAAACCTTAAAGCCGATAAATTAATCAAGATAATATCTTTGTCTGCTTAAATATTCAAATCAAAATCTACAATATTTTCATCTTGCTTTTAATCAGGAGAAATACTGTTTCAAACAATAACGATTTCCCAGTCATAATTTTTCTTTTAAGTGAAGAATTGCATTTTTTTCAATACCTGCATTGTAAAGTTGTCGAGCTCGTCCTCGTTTGACACCATCAAGTGCAAGTAAAGGAATCAGCTCCTGCTGCGAAAAATCTCGTAAGTGCTGTATCAAATCAGGTAATAAATTTTTCAACGGCCAGAAAGACGGTATTTTCTATAAATATTACCAAATATAGGGGTCATATTTAATGACATGCTTTAAAATACTATTTAGTATATTAAATATTTTCAAATAACTTAATCTTTACCTCCGCGAAACGCGCTATCGAAGATGCCTGTGAACAAGTTGCCTGCAGAACACTTTGAAGCCAGCCACGAGACACATGAAAACGTTCTGCAACGTCAAAAAACGTCTCTTGCTTCCATAATCGATGCAACATGAATGAGATATACAGACGCAGCGATAATTCACCTTGGTTCTGTAAGTATGTGGTAAAAATATTTTATGCATCCAGCTATATTCTATACTGCTAATTTTAATACCCTGTCAGCAGTCAGGAAACCAAAACGGGGTATCGTAAAGCTAAGCATATCTGATACCTGATATGATTGGATATTAGGTATAAATATGGTTGGTGATGCATTGAATGGAACGGAAAAAAGCTAGTATTCTGAAATGAACTAGAATTTTATAATGTAGAAGAATACAGGGTAGTCTGAGCTAAGTGCGCAAGTATACTCAAACTCAATTAACATACTCAATTAACTTCGAAAATTCAATATAATCAAAACTTGCAGATTTAGGCCGATCAATGAAACATCGAATAAGTTGTTTATCACTCAATCCTAATCGCGCAAGTAAACTCTGCTCAGATTTTGGCAATGTTTTGTACTGCAATGCACAAATTTTTAAAAAATTAAATATAACATATGACCACCTAAGCAATAAGTATTGGAAACAATATACATTTAAAAAGTAGTATATTTTGGGTACAACCTCTTCATAGAATATATTCCAATCGATATCAACGTCTATATCGAACGGTACCATCATGAATAACAGATGGAAATATGAAGACAATACAATACCCTGAAAAATTTGACAGCCTATGCAGAAAAGAACAGCCTTTACAAGTGTCAATAACTGATATTTTTATACAACCAAAGTATGGATGGAGCAATTTCATCTATTTTACCTAATGTAACTATTAAATCATTCCAAGGTGTAGTGTGTCGGGAATAATTTTAGAGATCAAGAGTAATCAAATTAGTCTAAATAATAGATATGATTTATCAAAATTTAGAGTGAAGAAGTTTAATGAAAATAGTGTAAATGAAGCTAACTGTTATCACGATGCCCCCTTCAACTACCAAACCCACTAGACTTCGCGCTTTCAACTTATATCTGCATTTCTATATCTATCCAGACTTTTAATTTTTAAATTACAATGATTGCGATCAACAGAATTTCAAAAATGTCCTACTAAAAAAGTGTCGTGACTTCCCAAAACCTTCTTTAATAATGTCAATGTCCCAACCATTTTAACAGAAATTTCATGAGATGATGTAGAAAGTGGAAAGAGATACATCGCTCAAATTTTTTGATAATAAAGTACACATCTGCTGCGCCATCAGTGGTGATAAGGAAGCCGAAAACACTGCCATGCCGAAAACCGAAACTGAATAGCACCCATCCTAAAAGTAATGTGAGATTCATTTATATGCAGATTATATGATCTTGAAAAGCATTTTAGAAATACATATTATCTTGTGCATCACTAAAAAAATAATCTTACCCCATCAAGATTCACTAAACCATGCTGTGTTAGATATTCTAACATTTCTCGTAATAGCTCTTCACTATTACTGTTTTGTATTCCAAATAGCGTTCTTTGAACCACAATTTTCAATTCTTCTAATCGTTGAGCTATCTGAAAAGGAATTTCATGCAATATAATTTTTTCAGTGACATAACTAGAAAGAAAAATCCTTGAATTTATCACTTTCATTGTTAAGAAAGAAAAAAAAATCATAAAACACTAATCTTTAATGAGATCAAATCGAGCAGAAATGACGAAAACATCACAGGTTTATTTAGTGAACTATTACATCCCGATAAAGGTCCACTGATCATGTCCAAAAACTAAAACAAAACACTAAGTTCAAGAATTACCGAGCAAAAATTGACTCAATAAATATTATAAAATCACATCCGGTTTACCTTTTCAAATGCTGACTCGCTTTCCGTGATTATCATTCACTTAATTACAATAGACTGATTATCATTTTCTGTTTTCTGTTTAAAGAAAATTATTATCTTTTCTTCACATAAAAAAAATATTTCACAGTTTATGTTATTATTAAGGTTCGTAGAAAAGTTCATTCAGCATATACTACCAACTAAAATGTTACCTTGTTTTTTTCATAATCAGATTGTATGATTGTCACTGCTTCTCCAACATCATCATAACCTGCTCGACCAGCACGACCGATCATTTGGATATATTGCGCCTTACGAAGTGGTTCTTTGCCTATTAACGGAGCTTTGATTATTACTCGTCGAGCCGGAAGATTAACTCCTGCTGCCAAAGTAGAAGTACAACAGATTACATTGATGATTCCATCCTTCAAATACTCAAATTAGTAATTCCAATGCACAATTTTATATCCAGATCGAATTACTTAGAATCATAAGGCTTAATATAAGCTAAGCATTTTTTAAGATTTTTTTTTTGATAAAATAAAAGTCTCACTGGACAATCGGAACTGAACTGAATTGAAATTTTCACGTTCATTATGCTATAAATTCTGAACAAAAAATTTTCAATTTAAAACAGCTACTTGAAAAGCGTCTTCAATAATCTTCCTTTCGTCGGCTGTTAAACCACTGTGATGATATGCAACACCACGCATAATGCTTAATTCTAATAAAGAAGGAAATTTTCCATCTTCCTCACTTTTCAAAGCTTTTATTGCAGCTAGTTTTTCTGTTTTTTTACGCTCTCGAACACACCTAAATTGATAAATTAATTTATGATGATATGTCAAAAATGGAATATCTCTGAAACGTCGTACTGAAAAGACTGGTAATTCATGATATTATTATGGGCCCACAAATATTGAATCCATTACTATTAGAGTTAGCAGTCAGTAGCATTCATCATTTCTAAAAAATTGCAATATAAACTTTAAACAGCTATGAGAAAAAAAGAACAAACTTTGGCATTAGATGCGAAACCATTTTACAAACATTTTCACAATTTTGTTTGGTAGGACAAAAAATCAAGACCGATCGCTTCGGCACGATATCGTGTAATAAAGGTACTAGTCCATCTGGATCACGATTTTTTAATTTCTAAAAGTTTGAATAAACGAGAGCGAAATTAGAATTTGAAAAAAAAAGCTTCAAATAAGATACAAGCAAAACGATGATAATGATGTTAACAAACTTTGAATTACAGCAACACATTTTCAACACACACATTTTCTCCTAAATTCATCTCGAACTCCAATTTTCCCTCTGGTTGTACGATATACAATGAGTTGTCAATTTTCACTTTTTCTATCAATTTGACCTAGAAATTATTTGTAATTCCCAAATATTCTTAGATTGAAATAATAATAAGATTATATGTACTGAATATTCATAGCGTTTTACGTTAACTCTAGTTTTCCTGTTCTTTTTGCCACTTAAACAGTGAAGTTATATACTGAAACAATTTTCTGATATGCAATTTGTTTGTTCTGATCAAATGTTGCACTAACAGGGCGAAATTTGGTTGAAAATACAACCGCATTGAGAAATTTGGAAACCTGCTCAATATTCGAAAGAGTTGCCGACATACCAATTATTTGACCTGTGCCTGAAATTTTATCGTTTGAATTCTTGGAAATCGAAATAATTCCAGTGTATAAGTTTACTCATACGTTTAATATCAAATTTCCTTCATAAGTAGAATATTTCACCCCTATAAGTGATCTTACATTTCAACATCTACTCCTTACTGTATAACACAATAAGTGAAATTAGAAGGTAAAAAAAAGCACCTTTTTGCATAAATTTAATCAATCCCTGTTCGACAATTGCTCCTCGAGTGTTTTCCCCTATCATATGTAACTGAAACATAAATAAGCATATGAGAATTGTCGTCTAATAAATAGTCATGAAATCTGAAGAATTAATTATCATTTTATCCTTCTACATGTTCTTTTACAGAGGACAAGAGCAGTCAGTAAATGTAACCAAATTTATTAATACGCAGTAAAGGAATTAAATGACATTTTTTTGATGATTTTCTGATGGAAAAAAATTATTTTAATGTAAGATTGATCAGTTTAACACATGTAAGTTACTTCGTCCACTACTATAATTCCAATCTCGTCAATGCGATTCATTTCTATTAAGCTATTAATTAACATATTTGCTTTCTCGATGGTTGCAACATATATAGATTCCTTTTTTCGACGTTTAATTGGTGGTAAACGACCTGAAATATGCATCGATTCCGAATAGAACCTAAAGCTGCATATGGTATGGAAATCAAAAAAATTTTAAGTGCCGTTACATATATATACATGATGGCATTTACAACTGGTATATATATATATATGTAAAGTACCGATAATTCTGTTCTGGCACAAAATACAGTGAACATAATACTTTCTTCACCCTCTCTTTTTTTCTTCTGTTTTCACCCAAACAACTGATGATTTGAATAATTTAAATTGCTAAGCAACTAAAATATGTCCTTAAACTTCAATAAAACTAAATTTTCAAAAAACTAACAGACATTGAGTTAGTTGTACTAGGAAAAGTGTAAAATGTTAATGAAAATAATATTTGATAAGTCGTTCCAAGTTTAAAAAATGCAGAGGAAACAATCATATCGAGACATCCAACCTTTGCTTGCAGCATATTCTTCCACGCAAACATTGCACTTATCCTCGAAAAACGATAACGAATTAACCTTAATTTGAATAATTAATTAAAATTTTCCAAATTGAATATAAGTAGAGAATATAGATTTCAAATGCAAATACAAACTAAAACTTGAACATAGCAGCTTATTCAAAGTAAAAATTATCTGAAACATAAATGTGGAATGGAAACTGCATCTAATCCCATTCAATATTTTTTAATAGCTTACTTTAGCTTACATACAATAGCTTACTTTTTCCTGAGCTATTGCAACATATGGTACAATAAAAATGCAACTCCTCTGTCGAATAATTATTTCTCGCAACATCACAATCTGAAATAATTTTTCTCTAAGAACATATAGCTAAGATACCACTCGCAACTTCTGTTCATTTTGTCTAGCAATTAATTCGGTTGACAGAATAATTCCATAGCTAGTATTTAAGTACCTTTCCTAGAAACCGCAACACAGTTGATCACTGCATAGTTCTTATGCCCATACATTAACCGCACCTATTTAAATCCTACTTAACACAAAGATATTGCAATTACAGGGAAAAAGGAACCTCTGCAACAAGAGTTTTCCCTGCACCAGTTGCCATCGACAAAATCATATTCGTACCGTTTATCATATGTTCATTATTTAAGCACTGAAACTGCCAATCTAAAAATAAGGTATTCAGAATTAGAAGAATAAAAAATCAAAAATCAATGAATACCATGTCTCATAACTATAAATGATAACAATCGAGATTAAAACCATCACTGTTGCACTGCTATGGTTATTGTTACCACACTTATAGACGAAGCCATTCTCAAGAAGAAAAATACAACAATATCAAAAATTATTCCGATAATCGAAAGAAATGACAATAAATTCATCGATAAATGACAATATGAACTAGAGAAAGTAACACACCGTAAAGTGTTGAAATATTTCGCAGGTTTTTGTAAATCTCGCAAATATTTTTCATTTCTTCATATGCATCACCTCGATATATGCTTGTGGAAGCCGCACAACCAGGATTAGGTCTACTTTCCTGAAAAATCTCTCAATTAAATACGCAACAGCAAAAAAAACTCATTTTGTGAAATTTGTAAAACTGTCTTGCATGGAAATTAGAATCACTGAAACTACACTTTCCACTTCAAACATTTATTTCTTCTTTAAATTTATTCGTGCACTTGAAAAAATATATAGAAATAATGCTGAAGAAATGAAAAACAAACTTACTGGGGTGTCAACCTGTATTTGCATTGTGCGAGCAAAATTAATCACTTTTCTTTTTTCTTCGTTTATTCTTGCATCAGATGAAGCGATACCTGGAACTTATTAATTCGACAAGTCCTGGAAAAAAACAATATCAGTATAATAGAAATTCAAATATATTCTGTAATGAACATTTACACAATTTCAGCAAAAAAAGAAATGATAACTGTAAAACTTCATCACAAATACCTGTATTCTGGTGTTGTATTCTTGGTACTTTGAATTTTTTCGAGCAATTCCCCAAATGTGACGTCACTTTCGGGTGCAATTGAAATTTATGTGTTGCTGCACATAATCTGGAACACTAGCAGGTTTCCAGAAAGCAATAAAATTAAATACACAATGAATGGGAACTATGCATCTCAATATGCTAATCATAAATTAAATTAGCTGCTATTTTACTTCCTGTATGAATAGACATCATTTTATCCAACTGCAATTATTATTCATAATTTATTACACCAACTGTATGCAAATTTAGGAAACAAAATCATACGGTCGTGTATAAAATGCTAATTGATTCACTTCATATAACTAATAATTCTTTTTTAGCAAATTTCGGAATATAAAAAAAATTTGTTAAGTGATTGGTAAATTTCAATTTTACAGGAATATTTCAAAGAATACGGTTTAAGACAAAAAACGTAAATTTTTTTCTCGTTTATGCAAAATTTTCTAATGCGTAGAAATTTTCCAAGTAAAAAAATAGTTTAAATTCTCGTGAATAAAAACAAAAAAAAAAACCTTGGTGATTTCCTTCGCGTCCCCAAAACTGTTTTGGTCGGAATGTTACCATCACAATGATTCAACAATTTCATAGGTGTTTTCTTCATAATGGTATAATTATCAGAAACACTTGACAGGATTGGAATCCGAGGAGACATGCTTAGTCTGGAAAAAATAATGAATCTAAAAGTAGCTCATATAGGTTCTATATTGAATATATGCATAATATGATTTATTTGTTCGCTTATTTGTTTATTTACATACTATTTACTTATTTGTATGTATTCTTATTATTTATTTCATATTTTATCTACTTATTTAATTCATTTTTCATTAATTTTATTCTCAAAGGAAATATGTATGAGTAATTGTCCTTACAATTAAACTTTATGACTTTTCTTTTTCACTGATTCTCTAAAATCCTACTGAAATTTGAAAGCATGTGCTTAAAAAATTGTATAATTTTACTTTCCCAATTTACGTACACTAAAAAGAAAGAAGAAAGGTCAAATGGTATATTCGCATTCCTTATTTCGCTTTTACATGGAATGTCATTTGCTATAGGTAATAGCAACTTACCTACTCTCAACCACTACTGATTCTTTCCTTTCTTAATATATAATGCTTCTACTATTCTATTACCCGTTCTAAACCTGTTCCAAACCTTATCAGTCCTTCGCAACATCTTCCTAAGCACCCTTATCAAATCGTCCACTTCTCTAACAGTTCCGTCACTTTTCAAATTTTAGTTGACCTTACGTATGATCCGTTAAAAATGCTCAACGTTGGATTACTTTTAACGGACCACTTATTTTCAACTGTGAAAAATCCTTTACACGGTCATCCAGGTATTCGATGGACGTTTACGTTCTATTTTTCACGTACGTGGATGGTTTATAATGTGCTTTGGAAGTGGTTGAAGTACGTTGTTTATATTTGGGTACGAAAGGTTTAACTAATAATATAGGAAATACTTATACGTACTTTACTAATTATTTATAATCATTACGGAAGTAATCAAGAAGTGAACGATTTGATAAAAGTGCTAAGGGAGTATGCTGCGAGGAACTGACAAGGTTTAGAACAGTAGGAGTACGTCATTTTTGGAAATCTAAGTAGTATAGAAGTGATATTTCTGGAAGAAAATACAAGTGTATAAATTCTCATTCCGTATATATTTATTATTTTTACTTTCAGATGACGTTTCTTCACTTTGTAAATTGTGTGGCATTATCTTACGCACCATATTTTATTGCGTATAGGTATTCGGGATTATCAGAATATTGTTCCATATGGAAGTGCGCCCATGCAGCCTTAGCGTACTTTTTGACGCAACTGTGTAAAATGCTCGTTCTTGCAACATTTTTTCCAGCTAGTGATGCTAATGGGTTTGATTTGGTCCCGGTAAGTTTATGAGTTTTGGATATTAAAGCTGTTGATAGCTATGTGAATTTCAGAATTAGACTTTAATCTCGTATTTGAATCTTGATTCTCTTCCGAACTCTTTGTTTAGATATAATTAATATTTTGCATTTTTATTAATATTGGCACTTAGAATTATAGTGTTAAATTTAGATATTGAATTTTTCTTTATTATTAGATGATGGATATAAAACCAAGCTTAACGGTTGGCTTTATTTATAAAAGGATGATTTATGTTATAATTTATTAAGAATTATACTACGAAGTTTATTTGCGCTTTGTTATATTCAGCGGATATAAACAGATTTTCAATTATGTGATATGTATTCCTGCAAAAAGCATTCTGCAAATTTTTAATTAGGAATTAATGAAAGCGAGTGCGGATATTTTCGATGTAATGGGTCTCCATGCTGTGATTGTTTATCTAATGGCTGGCAAAAGTGAGATTCGATTCCTTGCTGTCGGTTTAGGCTGGGCTTTTGCTCACAGGTAATTTATAGATATTACTCTCTCTCTTACTGCGTATGAAAATTAAGAGCAATAATTGATAAAATTAACTCATCATCCATGAGTTTGATTTCCGTTGGGATTAACTACATGATTTCGGAGCTTTTACCAAATTACTTTTAGATGTTTTTTCACTGTGTTATTAGTTTTTGTTTTGGTTAGAGACAACGGGACAGACTTTGTTCACTGAGTGAGATCTGAGGATAGAGTTAGTTTCATTTTGGTTTCTTATGTACGGTATAACGCGAATGTGATATAAATTCCAAATAATATTCAGAGAAGAAAAATCTTTAAAGCTATGTGGTTTAGTAATGATATAGATTAAGCCAAGTAATCGTTGAAGAAAAACTTATTTTAGCGTCGCTAGTCGCCTAGTCGGTTTTTGGGTTGGTGCTAGAGCAACGGCATTTCACTGGAAATACATTCAAATGGCTTTAAATTCTAACATTGATCTAATTTTTTATGTTGGTAAGGTTTCAACTCTTTTTTTTAAACTTCAGTTCCTTTACGAATCAGTTTATCCTATTTATTATGGCACCACAAACTGTTTCATCCAATAATTTATATCTTATAAAAATTTTTAATACAAAGGTAAGAGATTGAAGTAGACATGTTATTCAGTGAAAGTAATCAAAAGGGTCTGTTTATGTTATTTTTGTTTTCAGCAATGGCAGCGCTGGTGTGGTTATTCACCCGTAATGATCTCCGATCAGGGATGAAGCGAGTAGTTGCTTTGTTGATTGCACTTTGTGTTTTTCATGAATTCATTGAACAGTAAGTATATTTATTTACAAGCTGAATACATGTGTTTTGGTCATGCTTTAGATTCTTTACCTAATGTTCAATAATATGCTCATATTTTTAAACTATAAACCGCTATAGAATTAAATTCTTATTAAAAAAAATTTTTAATTCAGAGCGGGCGTTGTATATTTGGATCTTCGATCATGGACATTGCTTGGAGCAAAAGCCGCATTTACTGCAGGTCTTGCGATGGGAACATTGGTTGCATATTCATCGCTCAGAACGCATTCAACGCAATACCGTAATTAGAGAAAACGGTTTTTAACATGATATCAAAGCGATATTATGTGGAAAGACAAGGTTCTTGTTTGAAGCTGAGGATATATTTACAGGAATGTTATATATACGATGCTTTTATTTCGTTCAATTACGACAATAAATAATAAAGCTGGCAATTGCGTCACTACTGATGAAACCTTTCCGATATATTCCGGTGATATATTTCTTCAACAGACAGGTCGATTAAGCTCTTTCACTTTGATATTAGATGTAAGCCATTAATCATACCCTCCACCAATTCAACAAATGGGACATTAGACAAATTAACTATTATAACACGCTAACATTTGTACATCCATTGTTTTCTCGCAATGTTTGATTAAGAGTGCAACACAAATTGGTGTAAATTCCAGAGCAATCGGGAAATTTTTGATTTTTCTAATCACTAATAGTAGGAATCAGTGGAGGAAACTTTTTATAATATGAAATAACCTATTTACATTTTTTTTGACTTTCAGTAATGAATTAGCTGTGAGAAAAACGTCGAACACATATAAAGCTGAGTAATTTTATATACGGTTTTCATTCACGCTGATAAATTTAACAGGAATCTTTTCCATAATTTGCGAGTAAAAAATTATATACGATGCACACATACACACACACACACACACACACACACAACACACGTATATATATGCAAACAAAGGTAAAAACGGAAAAGAAAGGAAGAAGAGTTTTAGCAACATTCTTTGCATAAGGCAAAACATATATGAAAATAAGACGTTTTTTACATTAAGGAATAAACGGCAAAATTGGGTGGAATAAATTTGTTAAAGTTTCAATTAATTCTAAATGTATACAAGCTGAAGTGGGAAATTATCAAAGTAAAATATTACGAGATACGAATATTTGACGAGAAACCCTGATTCATTTTACATAGCGGACAAACAAATTAATGAAATATACAAAATAGCATATTTTGCGAGCAAGAATTGCTATCTTTTATATAACACTAGCAGGTAAACGTTCGAAAGCATCCGAATTCCGTCGATGAAAACCATTCACATTCGACGGCGTCCCAGTCAACTGTTGTCCTGGTGTTATCCGTCGGATCACAACATCTGATTGACGTTGCATTTTGGAATCATTCCCTAACAGTTTATCACTCGTATAACAGTATTCACGTGACGATAATGAACCGGTAATCATTTCTGGTCCATCTGGAATGCCATGTTTCGGATCTAAACCCGCTTTCAACAGTATTGCCGCACAGTCTAGTGCACCAGATGTTTGCGCATGCCACAATGCCGAACGACCCATTTCGTCTAACACACGAAGATCCGCATTATACTGCAAAATAAAATATTTCGTGGAAGTTTTAAGTCAGATCCACTTCAAGAGATTTCGCACAATAATCAGATAACTTTATATTGATAATAATAATAAGCAGGAATCTATTTACTCATTATCATCCAACATTAAAAAATGTTCATAGTCAATGGGTAAATGTTTAAAATTGATAAGCAGTTCGCTTATTCAAAGTTTTCAGAATTCATGTGCACGGTGATTTCCTAGTATGAGAAAACCTAAAATTAGCTGGAAATAATAAAAGGTCAAAAATAAACCCTCATTTCAAAACTTCTGCAATCCTTCGATAACATCAACGATCATTTGTTCAAGATCATCTAATGGAATATTTGGAATATTTCGCTGAGAGCGATCAACTTTACACTGCTCTTGCAAAACGAACTTTTGAATAGAACAATTGGCTATATGTTCTCTCAAAATATTCTGTCACTTGCACTTTGCACTGTCTGTCAGTAATCTTTTGAAATTCTGGGATAAATTCAGATTTACCCAAACAAGAAGTTGAGTGCAAGCTGCAGATGCATTCGAGCATGCAATATGCAAGGCGGTACGTCTATCAGTTGCATCAACCGTTGTTCGAAGATCAGCAGTGCTACAATGTGGCAAAATCGGTAAAAGTGCATCGAGATCATTATTGAAAACGGCATCGAGCAGTTGTCGGCCAATTGGTATATCGGTTACGATCGGTGGAAGGAAACGTTTCCCTTCGTATTTCACCTTAATCCATTTTTCCTTTTCCTCCCTAAACACAGCATCGTTCAGAAATTATTAAAAGTGAAAATTAAAACTCATACTGAATTTCCCAGCAAATAATGTAGAAAATAGACTTAACTATCAAGCTCATTAATAGTTTGTTTATTTAAAAGAAAAAAAATTTTTTTTAAACAAACCGTGATGAGGTTGCTTGTGGTTTTTTAACCGATAGAGCGTTATATTCCCAAACAGCATTTGCTTTCTTATTACCAATTGCTTCCATAACGTTTAAATATTCAATTCTGAATATGATTAAAATAAAGAAATTATTACTTGTGAATAAAATATGAAGGTAATATTTAGAATCAAATATAACAGATAAAAGTGTTCTATTTCACAGTTCGAACAAATTGAAAAGAAAAAATGGAATGGAAGTGGAACTTACGGCCAATCGTCGAGATCGAGTGAACGAACTTTTGAGATATGTGAGCCAAGATTTCGGTGAATTCCTGAGCACTCAATACAAATTAATGTTCCCAAATTAAGCGAAGCCCAGTCTGGTTTTGAAGCATCACAGTCAGCACAACTATCATTGCCAGGTATTTGCCGTAAAGCTTGCACCTGTTAATAACATTATGTAATTAATATATTAGTAGACATACCACTGAACATTCATTATCAGAAGATATTGCACAAAAAAATTAAGGCTTCTTTTCAAGATATTTATTTACCACGTAGTTAAACATTTATACAGTGATTCCAAAAATTCATCTCAATTAAAAACTAATACAAAGGTTCTATAACTTTCCTTATCGTCTAATACAGGTTTCATTGATATATTATTAACCAATTTATCATTTATAATAATATTAATTTATTATTTCATTACTTACGTATTGAGTTACTATAATTGTTAGCAGTGTGCAATACCTCTGACATCGCGATACGTATACCAATCAATGCAAAAATTAGCTTACTTCAGCTTTATTTCCATGCCCACGACTGCTATCTTGTTGTTTTTGACTCATTTGAGCTTGCAACGATTTCTCAATAAGCTCTTCGATAGCGGCAACCCACTCATCACGCTCCTCAACCGAAGTAGCCGAAAATTCCCATCGTTTTTGATCACATGTAATAATTTCGAATTCACAATCATCTTCTAAAGAGTATTGAAAATATTAACAATCCTTAAATGCTTCAAACAATTAATTGAAGAAGTTAGCATTTGTTAAATAATTAACTCAAATTATCATACTAGCATATTTCAAACTAAAAAAATATCTCAAGGAAAAAACCTGTAATATAGAATTTCAGAAGAAAATTATTGTAGCAATAAATAATTCACTTACCTTCGTCATTTTTAGCAGCTGATCCAAGTCGACGATGACCTTTCTTTTTCTTATTAGCACTAGCAGTCATATTAGCAGGAGTAGCTATAATCGAACTACTTGTGCTTGTAGCTAAAGGTTGTGTATTTTGTTGCTGATCATCACTAGCACCGGATGTTCCTAGAATTTAACAATGTAACCACGTTACAGATCAAAATAATCGATTTAAATCAAAAGATTTTAATTTTTTTTTAATATTAATCATACCTTCACCATTTGTACATTGCTCATCAGTAAAGGCTTTATTATCTTGACCCGTAGAACCACTAGCATCACTCGTACTTGCAATACCAGTTGAATGTCGTATCGTATTTGAATCATGTAATTCTTTTTTGCAACCAACATCCTTAACAAGTTGTTGTTGATCTCGACCGGATCCAGAAATCGCCTGCATATGAATACGTTGTGTATTTCGTGGTCTTTGACGTCCGGCAACTCGTACCGTTGCTAATCCCAAAAATACTTCTTTTCCAGCATCTTTTTCCATATAATCCTATAAAATTGAACTTTATTTTTTTCTCCTTAAACTCTTTAAAATAATCTTGAGAACAGAGAAAAAAGAAAAATCTCAGTGAAACTTTCAAATGAATTGATTAAATGATAACATACTTTCAAAGTTTGATGATAAGAAAGACGTCCATTAGAATGAAGACAAACATATTTCTTTTTCCATTCCTTATTCAACGTTTTACTACTCCTTTTGTATAAATGTCCTTGTTTCACGGGTATAGCTCGACCCATACCCATACTTATCTCAGCCGCTGATCGATGTGATTTATCATCGTGTCCATGATCTTTGGGTCGTTGCTAAATTTAAAATTAAATTATTTTCCGTAAAATTTACTGCATACCATTTACAAAAAAATATATATATATTATTTGAAGACAAATATTTTGCTCTTAAACAAACCATATGCAATAGCAATAAATTACAAAAGAAAGAAAGAAATCAAACTACTATAACATAATTAATGACTGATAACCTGAGATTTGCCAGAAATATTATGGTATAAATTGTATAATTAATTAATTTCTAATTTAATTAATAAAACATAGCATAATTAATTTCTGCTAATAATGAATAGATACTATTGTGTATTTATTCGTAATATCACAATTATCAGCATTTCCATTAATCCATTAATTAAATTATCTGTTCATTGGCTTATCGTATTTAAATTTAATTAAATTATCTGTTCGTTGGCTTACTATCAAAAGTTGAGTAGTGTAAATTTTGGATGAATTGAAAGTTCACATACAAATAAATTGGAAATTCGACGATTCCTTCGTTGCGTTGTCGGCGTGGACGATGGTGTTAGCAGATGAGTTGATGAAGTTGTTGCTACGGGCGGTGGTTGCAATGCTGTCTGATTATTATCAATTGTTTCATCTTTAACAAATAATGTCTGATCAGTATGACCAGCATTGATCATGATCGATGTTCGTGGTGATGATTGAAAATGTGACACACCTGAATAATTCACTTCATTATAAAAAGAAGAAATTGATTGATCAGGTAAAAATAGATATGAATCATTTTTATCAAAATTAACCATTTTTTTTTACCGTGCTATGATTGCTTACTTATGCTTAGCATTATTCTAAAAAAAAACTCATGATTTCATTTATAGCAGAAAAAAAAACCCACTCAAATTCAAATTTCATATTCTATGAATGGAATAAAATTTAAATGAAAAATTATAATTTATATTGTAACTTGATAACATACACAAAGAATATTTGTTTATTTAATTTTATAAATTACTCAATCAGAACACTTAACAATACCTCAAATTATATAAAACTTCTAATTTATTTGATAGATTGATATTATGATATGGAGATATCTCAAATATTCATTTTTTTCAGTCAGTAAAATGATTGGATAAATTATAATTTTAACTTAAAATTCATAACTTAAAATTTTACTTTATAAGTTACAATGACTATAACGATTACAGTGATACAGTGAAAAATTACAATGAATAATACTTTAAAATCGTAACCGCTACACTTATAAGTTTTTGATAAAGATGCTGCAAATATCACCATTCCATAACCAGTTTACATTTATTTTTGATGATATCATCATCAGAAGCAATTCGTCCCTCTCAACAACAAATACAAAACAAATATTTTATTATACACCAAAAAAAAAACAAAAGAAAAAAATATTTATAAGCCAACTATTGAAAATAAATCAATTCAAATGAAACTAACCCACTTTTTCCACTCAATTCTTTTCTCTATTTTTTATTATGATAGAGATTTTATAATCTAAGAAATAATCTATTAAAAATGATAATCATAATCATTTTTTGTGATAGCCACCATTTTCAGTCTAACTATGCATGCTTAAGTTTATCATTGAATGCAAAAGTATATGATAAAACGATTAGCGCTAAACATTATCATCAAATCAAGCTTATTATCTGCTTATCACTATGATATGAAGTGTATCTGTCTTAAAAACTGTTGAAATCAAATACGAAAAAGTGATATTAGGAGAATGTTATAACGAATGAAAAAAAAAGAATCAAAATTTTAACATTTTTTAAAGAAGTTGAAATTTTCAAATTATCAAAAATCAAATTAACAAAATAACTATCAGATGATAAAAAGGCTGATAAGAGAGAATACAAAATTCGCTGCCTATTACGCTAGAAATTTAGGTATAGTTAGGGGGTGATTAAGGACGGTTTGAATAAGCTTATTATTAATCAATGCTAATAGTACCATGGAAAAAAAAGAAGAATTAATTAAACGAACTTTTATGCAAGAGATCTATTTTCTGCTACAATAGCATTTTACAAGTTTTATAATATTATAACTGTAAAAAAGATTTTGTAAATCATTTCAGTGTAATATTCAAGAGGTTATCATAAATACAACTTTAAACACAACAAAAGATAGGGGCAAAGAAATAAACTTTAAGTGAACGAAAGAAAGAAGGGCATGAAGAAGAAGAGGAGGAACTAAAGCTATCGATGAAAGCTACAAATGCTACTTTATTAACGATCTCACAGAGAGTAAAAATGTATCAGTTTTGAAAAACAATAAAAAAACCTTTATGAAAATTAATATTCTATTCTATATTCACAGCAAATAATAGAAAGTCTAATAAATAATCTAAATTAATTATTTAAAATGAAAAAAAAAGGTTAAAGGTTAAGAGGATAAAGTATTACGTAAGAAGATAGAACTAACCGTTACTACCAGATGTACAGTTGCTTGAAACGGTATGAACTGGTACCGGACATCCTGTCATATTGTTACCACTACCATTATTACTGGAGCTATATTGTACTGCACGCTGCATTTGCATTTTCGTCAAATGTGATGAAGCTGGAACGGATGGCATTAAGAAAGCAGACATCGATCGTTCCGTACCATTCCCGCGAATTCCTGAAAAAATTCCACTTCTAATATAAATAAAGAAATGAATGACAGAAACAAAAAATGAAAAACGAGAAAAAAGTCATATTAAATAGAAAAAGAAAAAGGAATAATTAATTAAGAATAAATTAATATTTTCCAACTACAAATAATTAATTAGGAAATATAATTGCAAAAAAAAACTTTAAATGATAGGAAAAATAATAATGGAATGATAAAAATGACAAGTAGCAAATAGGAAATTGTATACTTGAAATAAGTGTAATTAAATTGCATACATGAAATGGATATTATTAAATTGTATAAGTGCAATAAGTAAAAGAAAAAAACTTTAAGTGATAGGAAAAATCTTAAAAGAAAGAAACTATAAGTGATAATGGATAGCAGAAAATAAAATAGATAGCAAAAAGAAATTGTTTACGTGAAATGAATGTAATTAAATCACACATCTAAAAGGGATATAATTAAATTCTGCGCGTGAAGCAGGCTTAATTAAATTTTATGTAAGAAAAGAAATAAGGCTCAATAAGGTACAATTTTCAAGTTTCAGTTATTAATTTAAAATATGAGTTATGAATTCAATTATTAAATTAACAAAATGAGAAACTTTTTACTTACCTGGCAAATAAAGCAGGTAAGTAAGAGTGCAAAACACTTAAAAGTGCAGCATTCCTGTAAAATTGCTCAATTAGGTCATTAAAATTCAGCTCCTAAACGCTCGCATCCATCTATAACCATCCCATAAATCAAATTCTAATTGGTCATTTCCAAAAAAGCTTCTCCCTCTCTCCCTCTCTCCCTCTCTCTCTCTCTCTCTCCCTCTTTCTCTTCTCTTCTTCATAAAATCCTCTTTATTGATCTCTTTTCATTGTCCACCTTCTAACCTCTCATTCATCGTCCATTCTAATTCTATCAAAGTTATCTAACATATAAACAACTAATCAATACCGAACCTAAACCATTAAACAATCAATCACATTTGCTTATCGAATAAAAAGCAATTTGTATTTTTTGATGCTAATAAGCTAATAAGTAAAATTAGCTAATAAGTACTTCTTCTTTTCCAATTACTTAAATCCACAAATATATTCATAAATTTGTTAGGTAAGTAAGTAAGTGATGCTGATAAATACTTCACAACTTATTAATTCACCAATAATCTCTCAGTAGTACGATGTACAAACATTAATCAAATAGGAAATTACCATTACTGACAAAACAATAACCATTAGGCTTAGTTATTTGATTATATATATAGTTAGAGTTACATGACAAATAACATTACAATAGATAATGAATGATATTAAAATGTTAGCAAATATTTAAATTTTAAAAATGAATACTTGGCTTAATTGATTATAAAAATACTACTATTGTCGTTGTAATTATAAGTTACAACAAAGATTTGTTAATTATTATTTGTAATGAATACCCTGCAAATTAGTAATGTGACTTATTTGACATGTATTTTTGATAGTATGATATGATTTAACGATTTATGATTATTGATGATTTCATTAATGATTATGCCTGAATCACAACTATCTTAGTAAAATATTATCTTCTTCTAAAACTCTAAATGTATCGAACTCTTTTTTTAGCTTTCATAAACAGTTTAACAATAACTTCAAAGTCTTGTTTCCTAAACATAAGAACAGAGTTATTAGAGTTATTACATGTGGCTTATAATTCTTGTAACAGCAACAAAAAATAATATTTTAATTAAAGTTTGTTAAAAGTTTTTATTAGTACCGAAATTATAAGTGAAATAATTGAAGTGTTATTTGCTAAACATATATTTCTTCTCAGAATTTAAAATGTTTATTGATGATAACATTTTATTTAAAAAATTCTTATTAATACTGAAATTACTAGTAAAAATATTTAAGTATTATTTTCCTATAAAATCAATTTTAGAAAGTATTGATTTTATCTTTCAAAGATTTTCAATCAATCATAAAATCAATTTATAGCTTTTATTTATTAAAAACCATATTTTTATATGAAAGCTATAAATCAATGTTAATGCTAAAAATGAAATGTAAATTTTATCATTAGAAAAAAACTTTTTCTTAAATTGATAGAGAGAGGGAAAAGAAACCCAAATTAATGTTTATGTTAAAAAGTGAATTTATCCATTTGAAAAAGACTTATCAGTAAAATGAAGAAAGACGGCTTTGATAGATTTCGATTGCCTTCGAGAGTGATAAAAATTAAAAAGTTAATAGAAGAATCACGTTTAACATAGATCTGATTATATGCTCCATTAAGTTTTCGAGAAGAATAAAAGTTTCTGGGATATACTGCACACCTGTGATAGTATTATCATAACGGATATATCAATAATTGTGACAGTTTAATTATGATAGTGTTATCATACCGGATATATCACATAGTCATGATAATGTTATCATACCGGATATATCACATAGTCATGATAATGTTATCATATAGTTATAACGGCGGTATCATACGGAATATATCACGTATTTATGATAATGTTATCATACCGGATATATCATATAGTTGTGATAATTTTATATGATATTTTCCTGAAAAAAAAAGAGACAGAAAAGGTAAGAAACTAAGAAATAAATTTAAAAAAAAAACTGCCAAATATATATCAACGAAGATGAGAAAACAAAAAAAAAAGAATAAAGACAATAAACAATAACAACAGCACAAACAATAAAAGGACAAAGAATTTATAAGAGTAAAAAGAATCATTTTGTTGCTATTAGTTAATTAATTTGTAATTAAATTTTATGCTTCAAATATTATTAATTAGTTTAAATCAATAATGATAGGATTGGAAGTATACTGACTTAGTTATTTATTTTTTATTTGATTTATATTATTTATTTATTTTATTTCTAAAGAAATGTATTTTAAACAACAATGTATCATGATTTTATATTATGATATGTTAATATTACATTGATTATTATTAATATCTATTAATCGAGACAAAAGTTTACTATGATATTTTATGTATTGATTGATTCGATCACTGATAATGAAAATTTCGTAATATGAGATAACATACATACTGTTTACATTGCAAATTAAAAGTTAACATACCGCCACTTAATGTGGAATTTTCTCGACGATAAGCCGATGATAAGTTTGATAATTGTGCAGCTGTATTATTGGGTGCAGGATGAATGCTATTTCCGCGATATCCCGTACTGTTATCAGTTTGGTGATGTTGTTGTAAATGTTCTTGTAACGGTAATGCTGATATTGATCGCTGATGATGATATGATGCAATTTTAGAATTATACCCGTTTGAATATGTTAAATCCTAAAAGAATTATTTAATGAAACTTATCAAAGAAAAAAAATTTAATTTTAATACTTTTAAAATAGTTTCACAAAAAAAGACGAAAATGATACAAAACTCTTATCAAACAAATAACATAATCATGAAAGCATTTTTATAAAATTTTATGCTACAAAAATTCTTCTCAAAAAAAAAATTATCAATTAAATGATTTACAGTTTGCACTTATTTACTAAGAAATTTTGCTGATCAAATAAGAATTGTAATTTATTAATCAAATTGGACTGAATTTAATTTAGTTACGAAAAGTTTCGATTTTTTATTGATTTTATTGCCAGGTATATCGGAATTTATTATGCAATAAATGATACGAAAAATATCTAATTTGATATAACAAACCTGATAATTACTATTCCGATAATCGTTTGAACTATTACTACGAAATGTTGATAAGTTAGTTGATGTTGTTGTTGGTGGTGCTGTTATTGTTGTAGCTGATGTTATTGTTGTTGGTGTTGGTGTTCTTGCGCTATTCGAAAAATTGCCCAATAATCGTAATCGTTGTTGAAGAATTTTTTGACATGCTAAAAAGCAAATAACATTTATCGTCTATTTATTAGCCAGAAGTTTTAAATAAACGTATAAACAATTTTAATTAATTAATATTAATTAACAAATTGTTAATTTTATTCAATTATAATCAGTTAATATCTGATAAATTGCTAATTTTATTAAATTTAATCTTTATAAGAAAACTCTATAATTATTTCATTACTTTATAACTATCAAAAATTTACTTTATAATTCTAAACCATTATAATAATGCATTAGTTTTTTATCATTATTCATTATTCCTCTTATCATGATTTTATCAAGTAAATAAAGAATGAAACTTGAATACTGCAAGAAATCAGAAATCATTCACTAAATATTCAAACAAGGAAATATTAGAAAAAAACTGTAAAAAAATGAAAAACTAAAAAAAAATTATTTACAAAAATTTCAAAAACAAGTTATCAAGCTTTCAAATTACACGTAAATTGTTACAGTTTAAAATCTGACTAATTAATTATACAAGTTATCAAGCTTTCAAATTACACGTAAATTGTTACAGTTTAAAATCTGACTAATTAATTATTACATTCAGCTGGCTTTAAAATAATTAAGTTGAAAAACCAAAGTTAAATCTTACTTTTAGTAAGAACAAATTACAATGATAGATAATTATTAACAATAATATTTGGTTGTAACAAAAACAGAATGAAAATATAGCGGTAATTAAACAATTGACGGTAATTAATGATTGGTACCTATTTTTCTATTTTCTCAACTGAATTAATGATTAGTACTAAATACTAGTTGATACTTACTGATCACTTTCTACTTTTTACTTCACATTACACAACATTACACAGTAATACCGTTAAGTGATCATTTTAAAAGTATCAGAGAGTAAATTTCACAAAATTTATACATGCTGATGATTACAAACGTCATACTATCGATAATCATTGATCAACAAAACTATTCATTAATATACAAAAAGTGCACACATGTCTTTCCGGTTCCTTCTTAGCTTCAGCAATTCAGTTCCCCTTTTAATTTAAAAAAGGAAATGAATTTTTTTTCTTTCCGTAAATTTACTTCTCTGTGCTTTTCCGAACAAAAAGATGATATCAATGAAAAAAACGAAAGGAAAACAAATAAAATTGATAATGTAGCAGAAGGAAACATAAAATTTTTAAAAATAAAACTTTTCTCAGCAAAAATTAAATTTCAACTTTTGTTTTTAAATTTAACATTTAATTTAATTGATCGATGTAAACTGATAAAAGGCTTTTAGCAAGAAAATAGAAATAAAATTATTTACTCTGATTATTTACTGACTGTGATTATGTGATATTACTGTGAAATCGTTAGCCAATGCAGCCAATGTGATAAATATGATAAAATAGATAAGTTCATATGTAAGCGAAAGTTACTCTTTTAGAAGTTAAAAAAAGTTAGGCATGAAAGAAGTAACGAAAAAGTTCAAAATGTAAACTGACAAATTTAAGTACAAATTTTAATTTTCAGATATAAAGTTTTCAATTAAATTGTAAATTTAAAGATATTGCAAAATGAATAGTAAATATTGTAAAATTTGAAAGTGAATTAAATATTTATTTTAAAAAAATTTCGAAAATGTTAAAAAAGTAGTGAGAGGGAGAGAGAGACAGAGAAGAAGGGAGAGAAAGAGAAAAAAGAAGGAGAGAAAAGCAATAAATACAGAAAAATAGAAATGAAGCGAATAAATTAATTTTTAATTAAATCGATAGAATGAAACTATTTAAAATCGTAATTCTTATTTCAGAATGATTATTTATAGAGATTTTATTTCAGAGTGATTACTCACGATTAAGATATATTAAAAACCGTAATATTTGCTAAATTACATTACTTTAAATTTAATTTCCATTGACTGATCCTATTTTCAACAATTCTTTTATCAATCTTAATCGTTTTTTTTTTCAAAATAGTAGTGATTTTACTTATAAATTTCTTTAAAAATCATAAACGTATTTTTATTTAAGTTCTAAAAAAGGAAGTAATAATTAACTTCATTAAAGTGTACTACTGATTTTGAAGTAAGAACAACAAGTTTGGTACTTTAAAAGTAAAACTTCTTTACAAATCCGAAAAATCAATAAAAGAAAAACTAAAACAGTACGAAATCGAGAGTTTTACCAGCATTTTTTAAATAAATAAGTAATTAGAAGAGCCATTATCACTATATTATTATTATTATTATTATTGTTATGCTTAATGTTAATATCATTATTCACATTACTATCACTATCATTTGCAATTATTCTCTTGTTATCACCGTCATGATTCTTAGATGAATGAAACAAAAAAAATCAGACCCAATCCAGCGATCATAAGTTGTTGTTTACGTGAATGAAAACGATGCTGAAGTTGTTGTTTTTGTTGACGTTGTTGTCCTGTCAACCATTTTTGTCGTCTTGATTCCGGAAGAACTGTGAAATGTTCATGATTGTGATGCTGATTATGATGATGACGATGATGATGATGATGGTGTTGATGATGATGATAATCATCATTATCATTATTATTAGTTTTAAATAGAATAGAATCTTTTCCTAATAATTCACGCGTTTTAAATGATGATGTTGCGGATTTTAACGATGATAGCATTGCTGTTGTTGAAGATACTGATATTGATGACGATGTTGATGATGATGATGATGACGATGATGATGATGTTGACGATGAGGATGATGATGATGATAATGATGGTGATAATGATAGATAATTACGAATATTATCAGTACTGTTACGATTTATTGTAGTATTATCACCAACGAATGCTGGTGTCCAAACTGTTGTTGTTGTTGAAGTTCTATTTTGATAAAACATATTCATTGCTTTACGAAATATTTTCGTTTTATTTTTCTTAAAATTTATTTCTCAAGAAAGGAAAAAGATAGAAAAGATGAAGTAAACCATATTTGCATATGAATTATGAAATATACTAAATTAGGAAAAAACTTTTCTAGTTTAATAATTGCAAAATAAACAAGTGAATATACTTATATTTTAAAAAAGGAAGGAATAGGAAGAAGTAAACGAGTGAAATTTCAAGGTTAGATTAATTCCAACTCAATGTAAAATTTTTAATCAATTATTAGGAAAGGGAAAAATGAATAAATAGCAATAGGAAGAGAAGAGAAAAAAAGTAGTAAATATTGAAAATAATCGATATGATCAAAATCTAGTAGTTATTTATCAATATTATTATTAATTAAATAATTACTCCAATACTTTCGTATTGTATGAGTAAATAACGGTAGGAAAAAAATTGCATACTAATAGCAATAGTTATTAATTACTATTACAGTAATAATAGTATTAGTTATAGTAGCAATAATAATCAACCAGTAGCTACTGTAATAGTTCTTATAAATAATGATAGCAGTGATAATATTTTAGTGACAATAACAGCGTATGACAATATGATAACAGTACGTACTGTAGTGATAACAATTAGAAGTAGTAGTAGTTGTAATGATTGCATGTATCCTTTTTGTAATATATCACAGTGTAGTTGGTTGGATTGAACAAACTTCAAGGACATCAAGTGATCCGATCTTTTCACTCATTTGACTCATTTCATTTAATTTCAAAAAAAGAAAAATGAAAAACGAAAAAAATAAAAGAGGCAAAAAAGAAAGAAAGAAAACGGAGAAATACATCGGAGAGATAAGATGAAATTTGTATTCAATTGTAAGAAAGAAACGAAAGATAGAGAAAACAAAAAGAAAAAGAAAAAATTGATAAAAGAATAAAAAATTTTAATTCTAACTGATAATTTAAAATAGGAAATTAAATAATTAGCTTCCTTACTTTAATTTACGTAATTATCCTATAATTTCTCTAAATGTATACTTATTTCCATGAAAAATAATAAGTAAGACTATTTGGTAAAATGATATTTTATTCACTTTAATTGGTATAAATGAATAAATGTATGAGTGATATGATAATTTTAATATGAAATGATAACTCTTTTAATAATAACACTGTAAGAAATGAATGACGGATTATACGAATGATAGTCAAGTAGCATCAGTACGATATATGAATAACATCACGATGATACCTTAATAATATCACGATGATCGAATGGACCACTATGATACTTCACGATGATACTTTAATAATATCACGATGATTGAATGGATTACCACTATATGTGAATAGCATCACGATGATTGAACGGATCATCACGATAGTGAATAACACCACGATGATACTTTAATAATATCACTTTACATCACCTATATTACTTTAATACTTCCATAATATCACAACTGAATGAATAGATGCTAAAGTATAAATATACGTACATATATTCATATTTAATTAAATTTTTTGATCAATTATGATTATTACTTAATAAATATCATGCTTAAAAAAGTACTGGAAATAAAGAAGCAAAGAATTGAATGGAAAATTCAAAGTGCTTATCTTTTAAATTATAAATCTTAATAATTATCTTTTTTTATTCCAAAAATCTTTTTTACATTATTTCTAAATCTTACTGATATTATCATCTTCGTGTCTTGTAAGTATGAATTTGGAAATTTTGGGGATGGATTTATTGGTTGTGTCTTTCATATGCATCTTAAATATATTCAATTTAGATTTAACAAGATTGTAATTTTTGATTTCTTTTTCTGTCCATTGATAAACAAACTCATCTTGAAAATTCTTTTTTCATTTAAACGAATTCTATTCATTCATTTCATTCTCTCACTTAAAAATCATTTCAAACCAAACATACATTTTCATTTTCCTCTTTTATTTTTTTATTTTTTTCTAAATCATATTTTCATTCATTGTCATTTTGCATTCATCCAAACATTTTTCGAGATTTAAAAGCATTATTAGGATTTTGAATTTCTTCTTCTTCTTTTTCTTCGTTTTTAATTAACGAACCTTTTTAATCTTCAGATTCTTTCCATTAGAGAAATTCCAATTTCTTTCTCTTTTTTTTTTGATTTCAACCAAAAATATATTTTCATCTTTTTTTCTAACGTCATTTCACATGCATTCAAAGAGTTGAATGAAGTTAAGATGAATTCAAATTCTGAAAAATTTTTCTTTGTTCCTTTAAAAGAAAGATTTTTCTTTTTTTTTTTTTAATCCTTTTGTTATCATTTTTATCATTTAAAACTCGTCATCAATCAATTTTAAAATTTTTCAAAGAAAAAAGAAATGGAATTAAAGAATATACATTTCAAAGGGCACAATTTGCATTCGATCATGGATTTGATATGTTAATTTGCATAAATCAAATGAGCATGATAAATTGAAACATGAAACAGCTGAAAAAAAAAGAGAATGGAAATAAGGGATGATAAGATATGATAAGGATGATGATATCATATCAAAAGGAAAAATTGCCTCTAGAAAAATAAATAGTTCCACGAAAAAATATTAATCGATTTTTCACTATTTAAAATTTACTGATAACATTTTTTCGCATTAATTTCGGTCATTAATCATATCATCTTATCATTTTGATGATAAAAACAAAATAATATTGAAATGAAATGAAATAATATTTTCCTTTTTTTCAAATACAAAAATTTGATTTATTCTTGTTATATCATACTAATATTTAATTCTTATATTTATACTAAAGTAATCATCGAGCAATCGTTTTTTACCATTACATTTCATATCATCAAATTTCAGTGCGCTTTTCAATTGTCATGAGAAATACAATAAGGTAGTATGAGGAAAATGAAGAAATCTCGGGGGAATGATAAGAATGCTAAAGAAAATATTAATTATTTAATTTAGCATTGATAAAAGACTGTACTACGATTCATCACTAATCACTTAATTTAAGCATTGATAAGAACCTAAGTAGTTGTTTAAACTTATTTTTTAACAATACTTGGATAAGAATTTCTTGCAAATGAAAGAAAAAGATAGAACATTAAGTAAGTTAAATTAAGAATTTCTTTCCTTCCCTCCCTCCCTCCTTCTCTCTCCCTCTCTCTCTCTCTCTTTTTGCCATTTCTTTTGCATCAAATAAAACCGAAGAAAGAAAAAGATTGATTGAAAAAGAAGTTGTTAGAGGAGGGAAAAAAACAAAAACAGATAAAATTTGCTTGGAAATGGGATGAATTCAATGAAATATGACATCACACTGATGACGTCTGATAACTTTGAAGATAAGATCATGATAGGCGCTGATTGATCTAAACTGAAATATCACATCTGGCATACATATTGATACTCCGTTATCTTATCATTTCATTTCTTCATCTCCCGGAAAACAACGAAATGATAATGGAAAGAATTATTTATATCCTATCCTCGCAATTCCCATTTATTTCTCTTTTTTTAAACCATCTGTTCTTCTCTCTCTCTCTCTCTCTCTTTCCCCCTCTCTCCTTTTTCATCCATAAATATTTTAAATTACATAATTCGAGATAACGATGATAGAGCTAAATGTAATCAATAACACTAGAGCTTACTCATTTAAATTGAACTAATGACAATTTCACAAATGAAATTTTAAATTTAAGCAAAAAAAAAATTCCATTTTAACAAATTTTTACCACCATAAATAACACATTTAAAAATAAAAATAATATTTATACTGATAATGTTTATTGATACTATTATAATTATACTCTTATGATCATAATCACACTATTATGATCATGATTATAATTATACTGTATTGGAGTAAGAACGAAAAATAATACTTTTTAGTAGTAGTTGAAAATTTTTTAATATATCAAATTTCGAAAATTTAAAATTTAGCCCAAGATTTATTGTTAAGATTTGTTAATCAGTTATCTTAAATGATTTTAGAACAATAAAATTCTATTATGTAAGGATTCTAACTAACAATAATTAATTTAACTAATTAATTAATAATTAATAATATTCAAAAATTTCAGATATATTACTTGCTAGAGAATAATACAAATCGATTGCTTAATTTTGCAAATTTAAGAAGTCACCGAAAGTATGGTAGCAAATAATTACCAAACAAAAAATTTTTAACTTATCAGATTTATATGATCCAATTTAAATCAAATTACAAAAATATCAGTAAGTGCTTATTGAAATAGTTAAAAAGATAATAATATTAGCATAATTAAATTTTATAATCATTTACCACAAATAATTTAGACGTAATATTCACGCAATGATAAGTTGAAAATAATTTCAATTTTAATGTTAAAATTTAAACCACATGGTGTTATTTTTAATATTTACTTTAGTTACTTACTTTTTCCAAACTAGTAAGCACCTGTTAAAATTGTTAATGCATGCTATTAACCTATAGCATTTAATTATAGGACTAATTAAACTAGCTTGTTTAATTTATCAAATTAAAAAAGAAGAGCAAAATAACTAACCATCCTTAAATACTCGATCTACGTTTAAACCGTACGTTGAACACGTCTCATAATACGCTGAACATTTCGGTAAATTTTTTGCCATTTGACGTCCTTCCTGTTCATTGATTACACGTGGATTCGATTCTGTTACTGCATCCTAAAAACAACAAACACTTTTTTCATTTCAAAATTCAAATTCAATTTCATTTCATTCAATAATAATTAGAGTATAACTATTTATTTTTAATTTTTAAATTACTCCTAAATTACTTCTTAATATTATCATCATCAGTTAACCATTCGACAAGGAAATAAATTTTTACGTAAAATTTAAATTATAAAATTTTATTTCAAATCACTCATTACAGTATTAAACTAGTTAAACGAATTTAGGTTTGGTTAAAGCATTTTCACTAATTGTTAAAATATCCACAAATCATTATCATAATATTAGTGTTAATCCTTGTTTTGAAGTTCGGAAGGATTGAATTGAAATAATACCGATTAAATGTTTACTTACTTGTGTTGCTACCATCATTACCGGTATTTCATTAATATTACGGTACTTTGCCATCTGTTCGTAATAATGGAATGCAATTTCGATACTTTCCTGACTTTCCAATGAAAATACAAAAATTACAGCGTCCACCCACTGTGCAAACTGTAAAGTTATCTAAATATTAAATAAAAAATATAATCAAATATAAATACAAAACAAAGTAATCAAATACGAAATATAAAAAGTAATCAAATATTAAATAAAAAATTAAAAGAGATTTTGACAGTGAATGTTTGGACAAAAATTTTTTAATTTTACAAATATTTAAAATACATTATTGAATGATCGATAAAATATGTAATCAAATATAAAACGAATTATGTAATCAAAAGTTTTACAAATATTTAAAATATATTATTAAACTAAGTTCGTTGCATTCAAACTTAATTTATCGCATTTTTGTATTTTTGTATTTAATGAATTTTTGTATTTGTTTGCTTCATTCTATCTGTTCAAATACAAAAATAGCTAAATAAAAAATTAACACGAATAATAATGAAAATATAAAATTGAAATAATGAAAATCAGTAAAGAAAAGAAATAAAAATTTTTTTTGGGAAATACTCATTCAAAAAACTGACGAGAGAGAGAGAGGGAGAGAGAGAAAAGGAAAAGAAAATATATAATTATGAAAAATTTGGTAATTAAATGTAAATTTACTCTTTATTGTATTTAATTTTTAATTAATTACTTCCAATATGTAATATAATTAACTTTTAGGAGTTACTGTACAAATGAAAGATACTGCTATGTTTTTGTATATTTTTAAAGGGTAAAAAGAGGTGATAACAGATTGGTACGATTGATTAAGATAGTAAAATATCGAATATTTCAGAGAGAAAGGAGAGAGGGAGGGAGGAAGGGAGAGAGGGAAAGAGGAGAAGAGAGAGGGCAGAGAGAGAGAGAAATGAGGAAATTGTTAAAAATTTACAATCGATCCGTTCTAATGTTCCTTAGTGAAATTTAACTTGGTGAAAAAAAATGATTTTGTCAAAAAAGAAATTTTCTTAGAAAAGAGAGTAATAGTATTCAAATATGAATTATTGCAAATATTTGATAGCAACGATGCTGTAAATTCAACTTTCTGCTAATTAAACAATTAATGAACTAATTAATTAGAAATATTAGAAGTAAAGTTGAAATTATTTCAGGAAATAAATATTTATTTCAATTATAGCATAAAATTTCAACTTGGAAATGAAAATTTTTTAAACGATAGCATTTATCAAAAAATTTCATTCAATTTTAGAAATATTGCAATTATTGAAACAATTTAATTAATTTACTTATTATGGCATTCTTATTGTTCTCTCTAATTTATAATTTATTCATGAAATGGAAATTTTGAATTTGACGCAGCTGAAATCTAAGCTAAGGAAACGAAAACACTTTTGAAAATTTAATAGATCGTATAATAGAAGTAAAAAGTATAACATAATATAACAGAATTATCGATTTTAGGTAGTAAATAAATTAGAATTACGTAAATGAGTGAAACTCAAACTTCTTACTTCCTCCTTTCGCTTTTGAAATTTAGATTTAAATTGAATTTCAAAACAAATGTGAACCTGATAATCAGGTGGGGCACTTCCCTCGTCACGTATAAGCAATAAGTAACTTTGACCGTCAAGTACAACTTCCTTCTTGAAACGACCACCTGAAATTGAATGTAATGAAAAAAAATTTTTACAATGCTAAAAATGAGAAATTAACTGAAATAATTAACAGAAATAATGAAAGTACTAAAATTTGAGTTCATAGTTCAAAATGTTAATTTAAAAAGAAATTATCACCAAAGAGACGAAGAGAGAGAGGGAGAGGGAGGGAAAAAGAGGGAAAAATGAGAATGGAAAAAAAAATTGAAAACAAAAATGACCTTCAGGCGATTCTTCGTTTGTGTAAGCACCGGTCAAATAACGATGGACAAGAGATGTTTTTCCACTGTGCAACGATCCAACAAGTCCCTGCAAAAACCAATCAATCAAGTTTCTTTTTTTCATCGAAATTAAATTTTAAATTACATTTGAAATGATCAGATTGAAATTCAAGCAAAGAAAAAAAAGAATAAGAAGTTAAACTAAGTACCAATAAGAAGTAACTGATCAAATAAGAAGTAATGTAAAATAAAAGTTAAAATTTAATCAAAGAAAAAAAAATTTTAATTTATTAAAAAAGAGAGTTTTTTTTTGAAATATTTGATGAAAATGAGCAAAAAATAATTTTTTTCGAAATATTAAAAGAAAAAAATTTTGCAAATTTATATTATTTGGAGAAAAACTTATCAAAAATAAAAAAAGAAATTATCAGTGAAATATTGATTAGATATCATTGTTTAACATGTATATATGTTAAATGAAGAAGAAAAAAAAAACAAATAGCTATGATTGATTACATTTCTTTTTCAGTTTTTTTTTTTTTTTTTTTGTTTTCTTTTAAAATTTGATAAAAGATAAGAAAGAGAAAGAAAAGAGTAAACAATGATATTCAGAGAAAACGATGACAGGTTCAAGGAAAAAGAGAAATAGTAATTAAATTAACAAAGGCATAAAGAAAAAAACGTTGTAATAATGATTGATAAGGACTGATTAATGATTGATTGATAATTTACGGTTCGATGAATGACAACATTTTCTAGAACAAAAAAAAAAAAACAAACAAAGAAACGAAAAGAAAAAAACCTTCCAAATTTGGGAGAGATAAAAAGAGAAAAAAAGAGAGGAAGAGAATTAATTTAAGCTTTTTTAAAAAGAAAATTAACAAATGAAAAAGAAGAAAAAAACAAAATTAATAACAATTTTAAAATTTCATCATCATCATCATCAACAAGGAGCAGAGAAATAACGAATTTTCATCATCATATGAACGGACAACTGATATTTATTGATAGTGGAAAAAGAAAGTGATAAGAGATTTGATTTGTCTTTCGTTTAATATGGAGGGAAAAATCTTTTCAAATCTAATAATTTACATTTAATGATAATTTAATGATATGAAAATGTTGAAATCAATAAATATATCAAATGAATTACTATTTGATTTTTCTTTTTCTCTCAAAATTTATTTAAAAATCTCTTTCATAAATAAAATTTTACTGAAATTATAAATTTATAGATGAAATTCTTGAAATCACAAAATTACTGATAGAATCAAATCAATGATATTTTGAAGAAAAGATCACATGGAATTTCAATAAGAAATATATGTTGGAAATGATAATAGTAATATGTGAGTAAATAATTCCATTATATTATTAATAAAATTAAACAATAATATATTACACTTGAGTTTTTAAGTCTTAACTAGTTTTTAAGTCCTAACTTCAAGTATTCAAATACGAATTAATCATAATGGATAATATATGCAAACTTTTTAGTCAGCATATATTATCATCTCTGTAGAGTATCTAGTTTATACGCCCTACCAGGTAACATATTTTACCTCACATACACATATTACTTTTCAGATATTAGATATCACCTGTCTTATCTAACAACTGTAATCACCTGGCTAGGATATTTTCATAAGAGAATGATATCACCTGACTGATGTTACCTGATATATTATTTATAAAGTTACTTTTATATGTTGATGGTTGAAGAGGTATTTAGAAATTATTTAACAATTTTGAAAAGGATGAATAATAAATTATTAAAGTGTTGCGCTATCATCAGCTGATGTGAAATAAAAAGGAATTATTTTTGTTATAATTTGAAACTTTCAAAAACTGACAAGTAGAAATGATAATAAATGATAAAGTTAAGTAATTACTTGAAAGGAAGTAAAAAATGCGTGTATCAGAGTTTAAGAAAAGTTTGAGATATTTATAATGATTTGATTAATACAGATAATGATCGTAATAATAATAAATAATGGAATACTTGATTAGCAAATATCGATCAATCAATTGTTTAGATCATACATGAATTGAATAAATCGAAATAATAACACGACCAACTTATGCATGAGTGAATTAATCGTGTTATTTGATTTAATAAATGATAACAACGATTGGAAAAGTGATTAAAATGAGTGATATGATCTAATGAATTAAAATTTATGAAAGTTTTATCACCCATACAAAGTATTATTTTAACTACTAAAGTAAGGATTTCTTATTTCTTCCATTTTTGTCTCTTTACGGGTAAAATTTTTCAATTAATTACTTTCATCTTCTTTTTTTTTAATTTATAAAGTTTTTTTTTTGTGAATAAAAAATAGCAAGAAGTAAAAAGTGCAAAAATATGCAATAATTTTTGCATTTTTAAATTTCTATTAATTTTTTGTTGAAATTTTTTATTTCTATTAATTAATTTCTAATTAATTTATTTCTATTTCCAATGATTTCATGTTTAAATGAGAGAAGAAAAAATAAAGAAAGAGAAGAAAAAGAATGAATGATTGTTATTACCTCAAGAAAAAAAGAAATGATAGCATCTAAAAACAATACAGAAGATAAAAATTGATAATAATGATAAAATTGAAAAGATAAAATTAGAAAAATGAATTTAAATAATAAGAAATTGATATTATTTAAATTTAAATATAAAATGAGAAATGGAAGAAAGATATAATAACTTATTCCATCAGCAATTAATCCACAAGAAACTATACTTTCTTCAAACAATGATAGAATAAATAGAAAGAAAGATTGTGGCAGAAAACATTTTTATAGTCAATTTGAGCAACCTTTGACCTCAGATTCTAATCTTCATATCTCTTCCTCCACCTCTTTCTCAATTGATTACTCCTACTGCTACTTTTTTATTTCTCATGTTCAGCATAAATATTCTCAGGTAAATACTACATCAGATTTAACACAACCAATAGTTTTCTTTTCATCAATTCATTCCAAATAGTTACATTCGGGAATTTTGATATCTCTGATATGATAAGATAGCAGATATGATAGCAGAAAACGATTTCACAGAGATATTTCAGTAAAAATGAATAACTAATAAATTAATACAACAATATCTCTTAACAATAGTACCATTATCATTAATCATATCACTATGATTAATTATGGTTTATAGAAAGTAGAAGATTATTAAACCGCTAAATTATCAATTAAATTTTCAATCGTAAAATTATTCTATTATAATTAAACTTTATTGAAGCTCGAATCATTTTTCTATAATAAATTATTTGTGAAGAAAAAAATTCAAAATTTCCATTTTTAAAAAAACATTAATATGATGAGCGAAATAATCATTATCTTTTAAGCTGTTGCTTAAAATTTTAGGTAATTTAAATTAAATTAAAAGTAAATTAGGTAATTTAAACTTAATGAATTACAATTACAATATGCTAATTATGTTCATCTCTTCTTTCATTTTCCTTCACTTAGCAAAATGATTGAAAAAAAACAAATTTATTAAATTACAATTTAAAACTAATAAAATATAATAATTGAGTTAAAAAAAAATTAATTGATCGAAATATAACAGATAAATGATAAAATGATAAAGATATGATAAAAGAAATTTATTGTCAAATTTTTGTAAATGAAAAAAAATAATTCTGAGTGATATTAATACGATTTGTAAATTAACCGTAATCGAATGATCCGTTCCAGTTCATCATTACGTCATCTAATTACAGATAATTTCCTCAGGGCTAATGTAATAAATTATCCATCAGGAATATGAAAAGTATTAATACTAAAATAATTAAAATTTTTTTTTTGCAGAAAAAAAAACCAATGGAATTTTTCATTTTTATTTTTTTTCGAACAAAATTTCCATTTCAATTTTTGCAATCATTATCAAATTTAAATTATTCCAAAATAATTATACTTAGGGATAATCTAACAAAGTTAATAATTAAACCTAAAAAGTATATATATATGTTGCTAAATTGTAAGTATTGATATAAAAATTAATTAGCATTTAAATTATTTATCAAATTTACACGCATATTTGAATATTTGATATTGTTTAAATAATTGCTCTTTCGCTAAAAACATTATTTCGACGAATTAATTATTTATAATAAAACTTGAAACTTATCTGTTAATTTACTATTAATTATTTTTTGATTTAACTTTTCAGTTTGTAAGTCAAAATAACACAAATTCAACGAATTCGAATATCGGAAAACCGGAAAATTAATGTTGACCTTTACCAATATGTGGTAACCTTTGTCTGTCGAAAAGTTTGGACAATTTAAAAAAGCATTAGAGGGGAAGTTCCTTCCATCCTTGGTCACCTTATTCATAGGCTGAGTTCAATTTTAAATTCGAATTGATATAATCATTTCTAACATCTTTCTTGTGAAATATAAATTTCCATGATATCATTGATAAGGACGAGAAGAATGAAATAGTTTAAATTCATTTCATCAATTAAATAAAGTATAAATTAGGTTATGCAGTAAAATTTTTCGTTTTTTTCTTTCTTAACTAATCAATTCACAATTTTCTCCGTTCCCTTATCAGAATTGTAAGGATTAATGTGTATGGTATTGATATGACAAATGTGATAGTAATGATACTGATTTGATAAATGTATCAGTGATACTAATATACTGATATGGCAAATGTTATCGCAAACATATTGATAAAATGATAGAAAATGATATTAAAATTGTTATCAGTGAGCTATCCGATAAATCAATTCTGATAATATAAAATATAATTTTTTCATTAATTTATCACTCCTAGTAAAAAAACTCTGTGCTAACTAATTAATAATCGTAAGGTAATGATAAATTATAACAAATTAATATAAATTATTCAAAATAAAAATTATAAGCGATTCTCAGTAAATAATGATTAACATTTGTATTATCAATATCACCAATGTCCATTTATCATATCAATATCATTACTGCTACATTTGTCAAATTAGTGTTATTGTTATTGTCAACAAAATATATATGTATATACAAGACAAGGAACAACTTATCTGATTAGTAAAACAATAAAAAAAATATTTTGATTGATTGACAATAACAACAAAAACAACAAAGCAATTGTTTTTAAGCTAATTAATATAGCAATAACAAAAGACATTTCTGCTTTAGAATATTGTCAAAATACCATAAAATTAATTAAGTAATTAATTAACATTTTTGTCAACTATTGTCATTTAATGAAAAGTTAGCTAATTAATTAATTAATGTAATAGTATTTTGATAGTGAAATAAGAAACAAGAATGACATGATTGTTATTATATAATCGAATGAATAGAAATGAATAACTTAAAGACTGAAATAATTCGATATCGAATAATCAGCCAGATATTCGAACTGCATAATGCAATTGTTAGTTAGTGATGTAGATTGTAAAGAAGATAAGGGAGGTGGAATACTTAATGTTTGAGCAGATGTTTTTCTCATCTCTTCGATGACCCCTATCTGACCCAATACAAAAAATTTACCCGCCAATTTTCATTTAATACTCTCACAATAGTTGATTGAAAATGTTAAACTAATTAATTAATTGTTATTATACTACTCTGAGAGTGAAAGAAGAAACAAGAAAGGTATACTTGTTAGTAACTTTATTAATAATTCGATAATATATTAATTGAGTAATGATATAATGAATAATTAACTAGTCATGTATAAATCATTTCTAATATTTCATTTCTATATTTAAGATCATTTTAGGTATTAATTAAATCATCTCGTTAACAGGTGTTTAATTTTTAACTTAATTATAACTGATAATTGGAATTTGGAATTAATAAATGATAATTATAATCATTTCTCTCTTCTATCTCTTCGATAGAATAAAAGATTGTCAGAGATTATAAGAGTTCCGTCATATCTTGTTCAAAATTACCGAGAGAAATGGAACACGGGGATCGATATAAAAGGCTAAAATTGATATATTTAAATATACATTTATTTCACTCTTATTTGCAGGAATTATTTAAATTTACAATGATCACAATCTATCAACATTCAAATAAAATCTCAATCATCGATCAATAATCAATCAATCAAAATATCAAAAAAAAAAAAAGAAATCAAATAAAATAAACTAAGTCATTCTAAGGAATTGCCTAATTTTCATCGTTTTGGCTAAAAATTCAAAATATTTTAAATTTATCGGCAAACAAAAAAGGATTTTATTATCATTTAATACTGCTAAAAATGAAAGAAAAATGGAAGAAACAAAAAAAGGAGGTTAATTAATTTCAATTAATTTCAATTTTTCGAAATATCTGAAATATCAATGAAAGCAAAAGAAAAAATAAAACAGAACACAAGAATGGAGAAATTCAGTACCAAATGAATAATTCTAATTTATACAAAAAGCTAAAATTTTTTTAAATGATGAAAATTTTAAGTTAATTAATTAGTAAACTAGTAAATTAATCTTTGGCAAATACATAAAATGTTTCGAAATTAGACGGTAAACAATATTTGAGTAATATTTTCATACTACATTTATCATTTTAATATGAACAATTATTAATTAGCATTACCATTTTATTTTTATATCATCTAATTTTTCACGTCTTACGTAAAATATTATTAATAAGCCTTACGTAAACTATCAATTGTCGGAAATGTCTGAAGTAATATATTTAAATATCACTTAATCTTATAAGAATTATTTATCATTTCAGAGTTTAAGTTTATACATTTGAAAAATACAAGAAATAAATAAATGTGCAAGAAAATTATCTAATATTTTAACAGATTGATAAATCCGGAATCTGGAAAAATTTTAGAAATCAAATAATAATTTGAATAGATGATAATAATAATAATACTAAATAAAAACAAAAATTAATTCCAAAGGATAAATTAATTTTGATAATTTCATTTCTAAATTTCGAAATGTTATAAAAAGTGAAGGATAAATTAATTTTGATAATTTCATTTCTAAATTTCGAAATGTTATAAAAAGTGAATAAGTTAGAGAAAAAAAAGGAAATAAAGAAAGTAAATAATTTCAATGAAATTAAGTTCCTATACAAAACCAAAAAAAAAAAAAGAAAATAGGAAAAACGGAAAAAGGAGCAAGTGGGAGGAATAAGAATAAGTGAAAAAGTTACAGGTAAACATTGAGACAAGTAAGCAGGTAAAGAGGAGGTTAAAGGTAAATAAAAGCTTATTAAAATGAATAAATAAACAAACCAATTTAAGCTCAGCAACACCTCGACATATCGTCCATTCTTGACTGTTAACGAATGCATCTGAAATAGGAAAATGCTTAATTAAACTTTTAATGAATACTTTCAAATGCTAAATTGAATGAATAAATTTCAAATTTGAAATTTCGAAAAAAATTTTTGAATTTTATTTAATATCATAGTTGTGAAATTACAATTTTTTTGAAAAACTTTCAAATTAATCACGAAAAAATTTTTCAAAAAATTTTTTTCTTCAGCTAAATTTTATAAAGTTAAATCTTCGAAAATCCTGAAGTTTCAAGGAAATTTTAAATTTTAATTTTAGACAATAATTTGATGATGTCGTAAATTTTAACTAATTTTATCACTGAATTATATATTTAAGCTAAAATTCAAAACTGAAATTACTTTTTTTCTTCTGTTAAATCGATCATAAATGGTACTTATAATCAAATGTACTTATAATCATATGAATTTAATTGCATTTGTTATTGTTTTAGATTATATTAATAGTTATATCATTAATTTAGTAATCTAATGATTATTTTGATTTGATAACAATTAAAAAAAAACAAATTATATGTTTGTAAAAGAAGTAAATTAAAAGGTAAACTCTATTCTTCCTTAAATCGATCAAACAATCATTTAATGAATTTTGTGATAAATTTAATCATTAACTTTTTTCCGAATATAATTTATTAAAATATGATTAAGATAATAAAGGCTAGCACAATCAAATAAAACAATTAAAAGGATTAATAAAGTTTTCCAAAAAAAAAATAATTTTAATTTAAATAAAATTAATTTAACGGATAATATTTTCGGCGCACCACTTTTACTCCTATGAACTTTGCTCGGTCTTTTCCATGAATCTTTTCCGGACAAACCATTCCGTTCCACTGCTATTGACATATCCGGTATTAGGTGAATTACCGAAATTATCCCACCGGTTAGTTTACTCTCTCTTTTAGCGTATTTTTGACTTGAAACACGTAATTTTATCTTTTCTAATGAATATTTGAGCGAATTTCGAAATGATGAATCATGGCTAGTTGTACGATATTGACGTTTACTCCTGTTGGCGTACGTGTATTCCCGAGGTGCAGTGTGGTATATGGAAAAATCCGGCGGAGAAAGTTGAAGTAACTTTTGACGATAACTATTTTTGATTTTTTTCTTCTTCTGCATTGTTTCCTGTTGAGACTGTTCACTGATAAATGATAACGATGATTCCTGTTGATATGATTCATCAACAGATGATAACGATGATTCCTGTTGATACGACTCTTTAGCAGATGATAAGGACGATTGCTGTTCCACTTCATGCGTATCACTAGTTAGAGTAGCGCAATTAGCAGGCGCACTTGTCGTACCCAGGCATATTTTAGCCTTATATGTTCCTTGATCAGCATTTTTCGCCGAATAAAATGCCTTATCAGTAAAATAAGAAGTAGGGAAAACAGTGAATGATGTTGACTTTGTAAGTGTATATTCCCCGCGGCGTCGCGGCATATTTTTTTCTCTTTATTAGATTTATTCTTATTCTATTTTATTTTTCTTTTATCTAAAATAATTAAGAAGTAATTTAATGGAATAAAATTACCATGCTTTTTAATACACATAACAAAAAGTTGAGTTAATTACATGAAATGCTAATTTAAGTTAAAATAAACAAAAACCTTATGAGATTAAATTTGTAATAGAAATTAATCTTTTATCGTAAATTATATCATTTAATAGGTATTATTAATAGTGTTTAATATTATATTATATCAGCTTATGTCCTGATAATCATTACTAATAAAATTTACTAAATTACTTTAAGCTAAAATTTATTTCTAACACACTAAGAAACTTGAAATAATTGCATTTATAAATGATCTGATAATTTCGGATAAACCAAAAAGCAAAATAAATTTGATTAATGATTATTTGATAAGAATTAAAACAAACACTGATTAAAAATTTAAAAAATTATTATCATTACTACTGCATTATTGTTATCATTTATCATTATCATTTTCGAGCTACTATAAAAAATACATAAAGAAAAATTCAGACAAATAATATGCGGTAAAATTTCTTCCATATATCTTCCATATAACTAAATTTAATTACAAAAACAGTATATAATGATATGATAAAAATAAGCGATAACAAAATTTCAGATCAAACCGAAATGCAAAAAAAAAATTATTGATTATTCGAGAAAAATAGAAATAAAAATGAAAAGTTGAATTTTATCATTACCACTATCATTTTTCCTGTAATTTTGAATATTTAATTCAAAAGCTCAAAAGCTTAAAGAAAGATAGTAAAAGTTAATACGAAATTCTCAATGTGTAACATATAAAATGATAACAATCTATGAATTGAAAAGAATTAATGGAAAAAAAAGCGATCGGAGAGGGAAAAAAATGAAGAAAAGATGAATAAAGGAACTTTATTGATATTTTGAGATTTTCGATTTTTTCCCATCTCCAATCTATCCTTTTAGCTTTTTAGCTTCTTCGTTTTTTCCTTTCTCTCCTTTTCTTATCACTTTCTTCTTATCGTTGCCTATTTAACATTCAATAAAAGTATACATTGGGAAAGAAACGAAAAACGAAGAAGGGAAAATCGCGGTATAAGAAATTGAATACTCATATTGATTTCGAATATTTAATTCTATTATAAGCTTTTGATAATTCATATGAATTAAATATTCAGAATTAATATCATAATCAATATGAGTATTCAATTTATTTTACCGATTTCCTTTTTCTTCATTTTCCTTTCTTCGTTTTGTGAATTATCAAAAACTTATAGATATTCAAATTAATAGTCAAAATTACTTAAAATTAATATTCATATTAATATTTAAACTAAATATTCAAAATTAATCAAATGGAGGAATTTTTTATCAGTTATTTTTATCAAATTATACTGATATAAATACTCGTCAAAAAGAAAAGTAAGTAATTATATTTAAAAGTTCGAAATATAAACGATTTCAATTTTTAAAAAAGTAGAAGGAAAAAAAGTTTTAATATTTCTTCTTGTTTTTTTTTTAAAATTATTCTAATTCTTCTATTTCCTGCTTAAATTAAATAATCAAAATAAACAGAGAGAAAAAGAGTTTTAAAAAAAAGAGCTTATTCCTTTGAATGGTAAATAAGCAACGATGATAAGAAAATGATAAGAAAAAAAATAATTAAAATAAAGAAGAAAAAGCGATTTATAGAAATTTTAAATTTAATATCTTTTTGAATTAATTATCATTTAATGATTACTGATATGATAAGATGAGATAAAATCAGAGAAAGAGAAAGAGAAAAAGAGTGCGATCACGTAATTCTGGAAATTTCAAATTTAATACTCCAATTGAATTATTTGTCATTTGATAATTACTGATATGATATGATTGGATAGAAAGATAAATTATTAGTTAGCATATACGTTAGCATCTGTTACCATATATAAATCATTTGAAAAAGAAAATAAAAAAAACATTAAACTTTGACCTCTGATCCATAATCATAGCTATCAGTCATTATTTCTTTCTTCTTTTCTCAGCTCATATCAAATATATTTAAAGTTTTCATCATTTTACAATCATTTATGTTGCCTTGTATTGAATGGTACTTGCCATTGATAAGAATTTATCAGTTTTTTTTCTTTAACTTACCTCCTAAATCAACCATGACAGAGTACCATGAAGGAGAAAAAAAAATTAATCAAATAGTTTTTCTATAAAATGAAAAAAAGTGCCATTTAAAGTAGTACTATATCAGATTAATTAAATATCGTTAAAGCCAGTGAAAAGAGTTATCAGTGATAAGAAGGAAATGATAAGATTATTTAATCATTTCATATGTTGCAATCCTTTTCATCAAAAAAAAGATAAGGGAATAATTGGTTTCTAAGAGAAAATTTTTTAGAAAAATGTTTTTTTTTTTTTCAAAATTTTCCATTTCTGTGATAACGATGAATTTTTTCCGGAATGTATATTCGCAAAATATTCCGGAAATAATCGGAAAATTCAGAAAACAAGAAATGTATAATTAAGATAATACATAAAAATTTGACTATCGGAAAATAGCAAACGTACAATTCAAATAATATGTGAAAATTTATTTTCGTAAAATATGAGGAAAATATCCCGAACATCCGGAAAATGTTTTGAATTGAGGGAATGAGGTAAAAATATGTGAAATAGATAAATTAAATAGTTCTGAAATTTATGCAAAAGAATTTAGGAGTTGAAAGAATGTGTAAAATTATTTCAAAAAGTATTATTTGAAGAGTAACTAAGAAAAGAGAAGAAAATTATCATTTAAAGAGAAAGGAAGTGATAAACGGAAAAGAATAAAATGAATTATAAAATTGGAAATGCTTTCGTTTTTTTAGAAATGAAAATGAATGTGTATGATAAACCCAACAAACAGCTGCACTTTATCAGTTATTTTCCGGTTTTTAGCTTTTAGCTATCAGTTTGTTTATTGATAACGAAATATGCAAACAGGTTGTGAATAATTTGGTTGATAAGTTTGTTAAACCATTTGATGGTAATTGTATAAAATCGGAATTATTCATGTGCATATTTGAAATACAATAATTAAACTCAAATTGGGACATACTCTTTATCAGAAAGGAATTAGCATTCAAGAAAAAAAAGCAGAATGATCAGATGATACACGTGGATCAAGGTGATCGATTAAATGAATCAATATAAATCATTTCTTCATTAGGTCTAACTGAATGACAAAACTTTTAAAACTTTGAAATGATAAATGAAAAATGAATTATTTATGTCTAAAACAGTAATGAAAGAAGAAGGGGAAAAGAAAAAAATGATGAAAAGAGAAGAGAGAGAGAGAGGAAGAAGAAGTGAAAAGAAAAAAGGATTTTATTTTTAAATTTCAAACATATAAATTTGATGAAAACAATTCTGAGAGAAAATTTCACTTCCTGAAGTCATTTTTTAAGATAAGATAAATTGCATCTTTTCGTTTCACAGAAAAATTTCAAATTTTTTAAATATCGTTAAATTAGCTTAGCTTAAAGGAAAGGAAGGAAGGATTGGAAGAGAAAAGAAATCTTCATTTTTAAATATGATAATAAATTTAATGAAATTTAGTTGAAACGAAAATTTTGAAAAAATGAAAAAAGTATTTTTTTATTAAATACAATAAAATTTTGTATCTCATTGATTTGATGTACCATACCTTACACATACGTACGCATAAACACGTACGTGGACTCGCAGAAACATGTACATATGTATGCTACACTGATATACTACTATACATGCAACACACAGAGATACCTATAAATATTCGTATGTGCACCACGCAAACATATATACACACGTACACGTACGAATACATGCACGTTATAGAGATACATTATACATGCGCATACATACGTAAACATACGCATATATGAATGTAGTATACATTCACATACTAGCACACATATTAATATGTGTATGTGCACCATACACACACATACAAACACACACGCAGACAATACACACATACACACGTATGAATGTGTATACGTCACTGACAAACACGCCCCCACACGCGTATATGAAACGATTTAGTAAATATGTATGGGAATAGATGGATGGATATCCCATATGAACTAATCAATTTGGTTATCATTTTAAAATTTAAATTTAATCGATACAATTAATATTGGAAATATTTAATTAATAGTAATTAATATTCGAAATGAAAAAACTGAAATGATTGGTTGATTAGAGTTCAAACAATGAAAGATAACAAGCGAAATAAGAGGTCAGAAAAGGTCAGACAATTCATATAAGAATATATTGACGATGATAATAGTGATGATATATGATAGTTAAAAATTGTAATTATCATAACATATGGTATTAAAAATCTTTCCCATCTTCAGTAGGTAATAATATATTGATAATAGTAAGGTAGAATCATTGATGCATTAATAGAAATGAATTGAACCTTGAACTCTATTATATTCAGAGAAGAATGGTAATAATAGCAATAATGATATTACCGATGGATGATAATATAGAGGAGGAAAAATGTTTTATTCATGTGCCATATACGAAATCGATTTTGCAAATAATTAAAATAAATAATAATTATTCCTTAAAAAAAAATTTCTTTAAAAATGAACTTGAAAAAATTAGAACCTATTTTTTTAATTTTTTGTTTTTAATTTAATTTTTTCTTTTTTTAATTTCTTAAAAAACAAAAAAATGGGGAAAATTTTGAAAATTTTTAGCAGAAAAAAAGATATTTGATATGAATAATTTAAATAATTTAAACGAATTTAATAAAATTAGAAATTTTTGGCTGGAATTAGTTAGGAAAGTTTCAAAATCTGAAAGGTAAGCTAACTTTATTTCACTTCAAAAAAAAGTAATGCCAAACTTACAATCTAAATCTCATACTTAATTTCACTCTCTGTTTTTTTGCCGAAGAGAAAAATTCATATAAGTATGGAAAAGACAATAGAGAAAAGCAATAAATTTTTTGAAATAAATTTAAATTAAAAAAAAAATACTGAGAATTACAAAAGATTTAAGCTAATTCGTCACTAATGAAATTAGCATTTCATTACAAAAAAGTTTTTTTTTTCAAAATGAATTTGAATGATACAATTCGGTGGTATTTATTCTGTCCTTAATAGAAAATTAAAAGTTCTTTTTTTCAAATATCACGAAGAGATAAAATTCTCATTTCTTTTTTTCTTTATTTTACGAACTAAAATTCGATATCTGCGAATATTATTTACTTTTTTTTAGGCATGCAATTTTTACAATTCAAAAATTCCTCAAAAAATATTTGCCAAATAATAAAATTTCATTTCTTTTTTTTTTAGATGTGTAATTTTTGCAAAAAAGCAAAAAAATTTTCAAAAATTTTTATTTGAAATTTTCTTAAAAAAAATGAAAAAATCTTTATGATTATTTTAAAAATATTATCTATTTCATAAAAGTATGGAAAAATTAGTTTGTTTCACAAATATATTTTACCGATTAAAATATTTGAAAAAATTTAAATTCCCAAATGAATAATCAATTCCTATTTGATTTCCTTTTTCTGACAAGGAAACGAAATTTCGTCTTCCTCCCTTTTTTCTCTTTGCCAATCTTTTTCTTTTCATTTTGAAGAGAAAAAAAAAGTTAAGAATTTAAAAATTTTTAAATTTGTGGCAAAAAAAGAGAAAGAGAAATATATTGGCATAAATGTAAAACGATAAATTTCAACTGAAAATAAGCACTTTTCTTCCGTTTATTTTTTTAAATTTTAAAAATATTTCAAGAAAGAATGCGATAGTTTAAAATTTTTGTAAAGATGGACGGAAGGAGAATGATCCAGGAAGGAGAGTGATCCAATTTGATATGAATTTATTATGATAATAATGATAACACAATAACAGTGATAAACAGTAATACTGATAATTCTAATAGTAATAATTCTAATTATTATTGCTATTGTTATTAATAGTAAGTAATAATAGTAAAAAAATGGTAAAATGATGATAATGTTAATGGTAATAAAATCAATAATGAAATAAACAATTATTATTAAATAAATAAATAAAAGTAATAATAACAACGATAATAATGATAATTCTAGTATTATCATTATAACGGTAATTAATAATGTAAATTTCAATAAGAATAGTTGTAATTATTATTGATATTAGTAGCAATAGCAAAATCAATAATAAAATGATGATAATATTAATGATAATAATAGTACTAATGATGGAATAAATAGTGTTATTGAAAAATAAATGAAAGTAATAATATAATGCAACTTGGTAATATGTAACAAAACTGATTTCGAGAAATTTAACTTTTATAGAAATTAATTGAGAAAGGGATGAATTGAAATAATGCGAGAGAAATAGAGAGAGGAAAGAGGAGGAGAAAAGAATTAGAGAGTAATTTCCAGTAGGACAATTATATTTTGCCAATAATAAGAATAACTTACATGATTGCTAGTTTTGAATTTCATTCTGCTATCGATCGATCGATCGATTGATCTCAATTTGGTAAATTTTTATTTAAATTTAAAATGCTTATAAGGATTTGATAAATTTTGTTAATTTTTCATTATTTCTTTCTAGGAAATTATTATGAATAATGAAAATTATAGAACTGAATTAATTAATGGATAGCTAATTAATTATTATAAAATTAATTAATGGATAATTATGATATGTTTTTCTTTCAAAGAATAATGAAAAAAATTTCAGCAACAAGATCGAAATTTGAATAATTGAATAATGATTGGGTCAAAGGTTATCGAAATGGAAAAATGGTGAGAAAATGAATATATTAATAGCTCTTGATATGACCTTAAGGAAGGACATCTTGCACACATACATTTACAAAATGTGTGCAGGTGTTTATATATGTATGTGTCTGCGTGTACGTATACGTGTATGACAATGTCTGCACGTATCTGTGTGTGTGTGTGTGTGTATATATATACGTGTATGTCATAAAAGAAGATTGACAAAGTTTGACAGAAATTGATGGAAATGATTAAAATGATAAGGAATGTAAACTGATGCCTTATAGTGACAATAAAATGGATGATAATAATGATAGTGGAAATGATAGACAAAAGTAATAAATCGAATTAGTGATAATCGTAAACTGTAAACAGTGATAAGCATGATAATGATAATAATAACAATAGTGAAGTAAATTAGAATACTAAATAATCAACAGTAATAATTTAATTTGTAATTTTATTTTCTATTTTGTATATCATTCATGAAAGCTGAAGTCTGAGAAGGAATGTTTATTCTTTCAAAAAACGAAAAAAATTTAAACATTTATCGTTGTAATTAATTTAATTATTACTTTAATTAAATTTATAAGTTAATCTATAAGAAATCAAAAACAAAAGAAAGAATTGATTAATACATTTAATCAAATAACTGAATTAATCAATAATTAAAATGAATAACTAAAATGGCATTAATATGTAAATATTTGAAAAACTATAAGGAGGATTATCAATTATATTTTAATTTTTAATAAATATAATATCTGTTTTAAATTCATTCAGAAATTTCTGAAATATATTTGAATTGTATATAAGATATAAATTTATATTTCAATTCATACATAATTTGTTTTTAATATCTTTCAATAATATTAATTAATATTTTATATTAATAATATTTTCATTAATAGTTTTTAATAATGTTTGTTTTTAATTATTTTTTTATAATGTAATAATAATAATTTTATAAAATTCAATTTACTGCATATAATGGAAATAATTAAGAAAGATTGAGAAAGAGGGATAGAGAGAAGTAACCACAGAGAGAGAGAGAGAAAAGTGATAAAAACATGAAATCGGATAAAAAAGGAATAGGGAAGAAAAAAATGCGGTAGAATGATCTGGAAATTATTCTATAAATGAAAATTAACCGGAAGCACTTCATAACTAGTTTGATGAAATTAACATTGATCACTGATAAATTATCGATGAAACCGGCTGATCACTTGATCGTGATTACGGGCATTTAGTCAAATAACTGAATTAATTCAATAATTGAAAGAATAATTAAAATGATGATTATAATTTTACCATGATTATGATTATGCTGCGATCATAATTTCATAGGATAATGATTATGCTTTTAAAAATTATCCGAAAAAAAAGAAATTTAAAAAAAAAAATTAGATAAAATGAAATTATTTTTCACTAAAGAAAAAAGAGCAAATTAATAATTAGCTAAAAAGAATGGAAAAAAATTAAATAATTATAAATTTAAATAAGAAATTAAATATTTAATGAATTTCATGAAACATTCAAATGAATGGAAAGAAAGAGAAGCCATGCATCTGTCTACTTCCAATTTACAGCTAACAGATGAAACCCAACAAAAATCAATTTAGCAAATGTCCTCTCAACCACAATCTAATTGAAATCCATTAATCCATCCATCAATATGACACACGTCAGTAACATGCAACGTATGTTACGAGATCGTACCATAAGGCATTATGTACGGGGTTGTCTCATGACACGTATTACGAGGCGTGTGTCACGAGACTGTACTATGAAGTATTACTTACGGAATTGTGGAACGAGATTTCCTCGAAGACTGTGCAAAGAGGTGCATGCGAAGTTGTGCAGAGTGCATAGGTCATCACAAGATAAGTAAAGATAGCGAAAAAATGAATTCTATTTTAAAAATCAAAGATCACTTTGCATTTTATTAATTATAATAATTATTCATTACGAATATGACCTGAATAGAATTGAGGAATTTGTCATAGAAATTAATTGAAATTGAATAAAATATTCGGAAATAATAAATTTCAAGAAAAAAAAATTTATTTTAAATTTCAGTAAAAAAAAGAATGCAAATTGGATGGCAGTAAACAAAGTTTGATATTTCCATTCTGTGATGGTAAAGTTAAAATGATGCGAAACCGGAAATGAAGTGAAAATTATATTTTGATTGTTGCAATGATGATTATTATTACTATTACTATTGTTGTCATTATTACTATTACTATTACTACTGCCAAGACTATTATCATAATTATTATTACCATTACTACCTATTATTATTATTATTATTATTATTACACCTCTACCGTTTTTCATTATTATCATTATTATTATTATTATCATTTATTATTTTTATAATTATCATTATTATTATTATTATTATCATTTTCTACTGTTATTACTATTGTTATTAATTATTATTATTATTATTAAACTATTATTATTATTAATTACTATATTATTAATTATCATTATTGTCATTATCACCATATGAGAAATATGAGGAAGAATAAGAAATGATTTTGCAATAATTATTTCTATATCTTCCCGATCATACTATATTATATCATTTATCATCATTTCTAAACATTTGATTAAATGATTTCTTATCTTTAGCATATGACAATAAATCATTTCTTATTTTCGATAAATGGTATTAAATCATTTCTTATTTCAATTCCTTTCATTTTTCCCTTTTTATCTTTTGGTTAAAAAAAATAGAAAAGAAAAGGGAAGCGATGCTTTTTCAGTTATCATTTATTCACTATCTTTGTTAAGCTAACATTTTCTTTCTTTCTTTCTTTCTTTCTCCCTCTCTTTCTTTCTTTCTTTCGCTTTTTTTTTATCAAAAAAGATCATTCTGATGAATTTCGATCGGATCATTGGTATTCTTCTTTTTTTTTCGTTACCTATAAAACTTCTAATATATGTAAATTGCTGTTGAGGAAAAAGGGAAATGAGATAAATTGATCGAAATTTCAGGAAAGGAGAAAAGTTTTGAAAAAAAAATCAATCAATATTATTTATGAAATCAATCATTTAGAAATCAATAGTAAAAAGTCAATCAATATTATTTAATTAATCGTTATTACTGTTTCCTATTATTATTTTTTCCTTTATCATTGTTTTCTATCATTATTCTTTCTTTATCATTATTTCCAATTATCATTTTTTTCGCTATCATTGTTTTCTATTACTATTTTCTCGTTATCATTGTTTTCTATCATTATTCTTTCTTTATCATTATTTCCAATTATCATTTTTTTCGTTATCATTGGTTTCTATTATCATTTTTTCCTCTTTCTCTTCCTATGTAATTTCTCAAGTTTTTACTATCATTTTTTTCGTTAATGATCTATCATATTTTACCATTTGTATTATTTTAGTTAACAATAAATTTTTAACAATTTAAAAAAAGAAATTAAAAAACTTTTTAAACGAACTAATTGAAGAAATTATGAATGAAAGTAATAAATATAATATAATTGTTTGTAAAAGATTAAAACAAAGTTAATTGAAAGTTAAAATTAAATAAAGTTAATCGAAAGTTAACGTTAAAATTCTGCCTCAAATCGAAATAAATAACAGAGAATTTCGGTTCTTAAGAAATTTTAAATTTTATTCTTTATTTTTTCTAAAAATTATTTTAAATGGTATTCCTTTATTTTCTTTTTTCATTTAAAATATGAAATTTTCTAAATGCCATAATTTTATCGTACTTTTGTATATTATCAGGCAAAACTTGTTTTGGCGCATTTTTCAAATTTCTTTTTTTCTTACATTCAATAGTTTGAAGTTTTTAGGGTTGAAAAAAGCAATGAATTAATTTCAGGTTCATTCTTTACATTACAGAAAGCAAATTTTAAAATTTAAATTAAAGTATAATTGAATTAAAGAGGTGGGAATACGTTTTTGCAAAAAAAAATACTAAAAGTTTAATTTCAGGTTCATTTTTTTCTCCTAATACAAAACAGTCATTTTTCTTTATCAAATTATATAACCGAAAGCAAATTTTAAAATTTAAATTAAAGTACAAATTGAACTTACAAGAATTAGAAATACTTTTTGCCAAAAACAAAACTTTATTTCATTTAATTAATTACTACTCCAATTCATTTAACAATTATATTTTTAAATATTTTATTTCATTAAATTAGTAACTCATATTTTTAAATACTTTATTTATTTCATTAAGTTAGTTACTGCTCAAAATATATTTAAAATTTAAACTTTTATTTTCAAAATTTCCATACTATTAGTTTTTCTAAAGTAAATTGCAGAAAAATTAATTTTCAATTAATTAGATGATCAATTTAGAACAAAATATTTCAGCAAAAATTTTATATTCAAATTTTAGAAGTTAACTTTAGACTTAACTTTTTAAGAAAAAGTATAAATATTAAGAGATCAATTTTTTAAGGAAAAGTATTTCCCATTCCTCACTTTTGTAATTATTGTAATATTACTGTATTTAAAGTGATTTATTTCTTTGTCTCTTGGTTTTTCTTAAAATAATTTAAAGTAATTTTTAAATATTTTGTTAAAATCGT